>OX578136.1:120747748-121005248 GCA_951213105.1 Amaurobius ferox
AACTTTCAATATTTCACAGACTCCGTTTTTTTGACTGGATATTACAGAAATAACTACGTACCCATTTCTAAGAAAACGAAATGATTACATTGTTCCAGAACCAAAATCAGCTTTACTCCCTTCTTCCACGCTATCCAGCGTCAGCCCTGTACTTTCATGCAACTCGTTCTCCGGCGACCTCTCAATAATTTTTAGACCCCGTGCACTTTCTTTTCAAAACGCAAACGCAAAACAGCTTGTCGTTT
This sequence comes from Amaurobius ferox, assembly GCA_951213105.1. Taxonomy (NCBI): domain Eukaryota; kingdom Metazoa; phylum Arthropoda; class Arachnida; order Araneae; family Amaurobiidae; genus Amaurobius; species Amaurobius ferox. The sequence goes on from OX578136.1 coordinate 120,747,994, forward strand.
CTTAACTCGTCTGCATGCAATTCAACTCCTCACCACTGCGTCCACAAACGAGGGGGCGACACATATTCTCCTTTCCGTGACTCAGAAACCAGAATCGTCTGCTGATAAGTACAAATACGACGCCTTCTACCTAAGTAGAAATAAACCATTTTTCGTCCGCTGTTAGAAGTCAAATTAATTTTATTTTTATTTTATTGGAATATAAATGTTTCCGAGAATTTACTTTTGTTTTTCCCAATCGGTAGTGGAGTATGTTAAATCAAGCAGATGTACAAATTACCTGGTAACATTTAAATATAACATATGTACCAACCACACTTCTTCAAGATTCGAAATATAATTTTCTGCAAAGCAGGACATTTTTCCACAGAAAGACTAGGAGCGTGCTCGTATTACGCTCTCAATGCCCAAATTCCTAGTCCAAATGCCCAAGTTACTAATGATTTAAAATTTTTTTATTTTCAAATTGATTTTTAAAGTGTTCTATATATTTTAATATAGAAATGATAAAATAACTTTTTATATAATCAAGCTTATGTAAAGAATTAAAGTCTTAATATCTTTAAATATCTAGATGCATTTTATACATTGCTATCAGGACTATTATGCTTGCTTTTTTTTAAAATACGTAGTATTTTGAATATTTCACAAAATATAAGTAAAACATTGTATCTGATTGCATCAACTATTATATAAAATTGTTGATAATTATTTAGTGAACAGTACAATTTTAGTAATGGAACTCTGGATCTATGAATGAAATCGAAATTCTGCTTCACGCGAAAATCTTTAACACAAAGATAATTTTAAAGCAATGCTGCATAGATAAACACCATTCTCATATTAAGTGAGTTTAAATAAAAAAAATTAAATGTGCAATTTCGATATCAGTGTTATCTGTTTAAAATCATACTATTTCAAACAATCGTATAAAACGAAATGTTGATTTAAATTTTTTCTGCAATTTTATCTCACCTTTTGATACTTCAGAATTGTTTCTGAACCATTTCAGTCGAGCTGGTGGTTTGCTGCCGACTGCTTGACAAGTAAGACGCACAGAAGTGTTTGCATTTACTTCTACTGTCGAAGCTTGGCCAAGACCATTCACAGATATGTACTCCGGTGGAACTAGAAAAAAAATTAAATGTCATGGTACTTTATTTATAAAAGTTTTCTCATATGTATAAACTCCATAAAATAACAATATTCAAATGATCTGTAATTTATTAATTTTCATTGTTGTATTCATCTACATATTATATTTTAAAATTTGAATGCACAGATGACGAAAACGTAACCGATTACAATTCACATAATGGCAAAAAAGCAACTGGCAATGGCGAAATGTAGAAAACATGTTTGACGATAACACGGCTGACAAAAACACAAATTACGAGATTATTACGCAACATATGACAGAAACACACCTGACTAAAGTACTTTTCGGCAGACGACTAAAACAAGGCGAACAATAACTGAAGAAAGCATCATTTAACAAATAGCGAAAACACAATTGACGAAATCTCTACAGCATATTTCATTCAGAGTCGAACAGTACAATAATTATACACGATGCCGTCACCTGGCCGTCCAAATAGCTACTGGAAGTCCTAAGGATGAGTCGGATAGTCTGGGCCTTCAATACGATACCTTCAAAATGTTTGCTACATCGGACAGACGGAAACTGGAGTTATTTGCACAACAAGAAAAGTCTTAAGTACATTGCCATATATATATATATTTTCCTACAACAATTTATATTAATGTAAGAATTATTGGTGAAAAGAACACGTTTATATCATTGCAAAGTACTATCACTTTTTCTGCCAGTCAAGCTGGCCATCTTTGCAGATGACACTGCGTTAATTGCACGTAGTTGTTCACCACATAATTCTATAAACACACTACAAAGCTGCATTAAACATTGCCTTGAGCACTGCTTCGTTACCTGGAGAATCCAAATTAATGCTTCCAAGAGTGCAGTTGTCATATTCAAACCCCAATAACGAGAATTAAATCACAACTTTATCCTTAATATTTTTAATCAACCCATACCCTTTTCCCACTCCGTTAGGTACATGGGAGTCACCTTGGACGCTCATTTGACTTACATAGACCAATCGACGCTAAACTTGAATCAGCTAAAAATAACTATCATACCCTCTTGCCCATTCTTGGTAAAAAATCCCACCTTTCCCTTAATAACAAATTAATTAATTACAAACAGATCATCGTACCTGTATTTTTGTACGCCTGTCCAGTATGGGGGGGGGGCGGCGGCCAAAATCCATATACAGAAAATGCAAGTTTTTCAAAATAAAGTTCTTCGTTGTATCACTAGTGCACCCAGGTATGTCCAGAACGAAGTAATACATCATGATCTCAAAGTCTCGGGAGTTATCGAGCATATTCGGAAGCTTTCACTAAATTTTAACAAGAAAAATTCTAATAGACCCTGTATGAGGGTCGTAGATCAGAGTTACAACCCTATCGCGCCTTCCTACCTCAGGAGGCGCAGACCTAGTCATCTTCTGTTTACATGTTTCTGTTTTTTTCTCAGAGTACCAAATGGATGAAAAAATCAATCAATCCTCAAACAGGAGTCTCTTAACTCGAACGAGCGGTAGATGGCGGCACCTTACCTCCAGCCAGTTTCCGTTCGTTTTTATTCCTGGCCCAGCACTGGCCAATTAGATTGCTTACTTTTGCCCGCGTTTATACTATGCTGGACCAGTACTTAAAATCCATCCACGTTTTCTTTCGATGTAAATTAAATGTAAATCAATTTGTGTCTCTTAACTGTGCCTCTTTTTTATTGTGTACGAAACAAACCTAAACTGTAAGACTTAAATTTTTAACCTTACATTTTTTACCTTTTAACTTTAATTTTAACTTAATTTTAACATTAACTTTAATTTTATTCTCTTGCTTGAGAGCTTTTTGCGCTCTCTTCGATTTTAATTGTAGCTCTCTCTTACGGTATTTCTGCCCCTTCCCTCCCTTCCTTTTCCACGACTTGCAGGCTGACAGCCGTTCAAGGCATTCATCTACCAATGGAAATTAATCTTCTGGCAACCAACCAATCAGCACCCTCTTCAGAGTCGAGTGCCCAAGGAATCCCATATATATGCCACACATAGGAAGGTTTATATATTGCTATATTTTTCGATGTGGGGGTAAGTACTCTTGCACAGGGACCCCGAAAATATGCGTCATGGCTTTTTTTACCAGTTTTATAGTATAAATTAAAATAAAATGTATTTATTCTCTTTATAAAGTGTAATCCACGCAAGAAAATTACCACTATTTTATACAGAGAACTTTCTGACTACACATTACCTGTGCATGTTTTAAGATACATAAGCATAAAAGTAAAATGTCTAGTGAAATCGCCGCCAAGTTCGTGATAGTTACACGACGGGAAATTGAAATTTCTTAGAATGTACATTAAATTCCAAATCTAATGAAAATGTTGCTTCACGAGAACTTCGTAACTTGTTAAAAATGCACAGCAGCGAATTTTATGACATTGCGAAATGTTTAAATGAATAGCACGTGGTACTTTCTAAGCAGCAACGATAGTCGTGTAACTTTACTTTACGGGAAAATTTCCTTCTCTGGAAGGGTTTGAGAAAATTAAGAATATATTCAAGATAGTAATAGGATAATGCCCCTAAGCAAATGTTATTATTTTTATGATTTTTACAGTACTTCTGATGGAGGTCGAAATTGAATACTTTGCATCACCTTGCACTAAAAATTTTGAATGATGAATTATTTCTCTCTTTCTTTCTCATATTTTAAATGATTCCACAGACCATTCTACAAGAGAGGATAGCATATGTGGACAGGAATTAGAAGCAAAAATCATCTAGAAAGTCTTCATAATACTTTGAGTAGCCAACTACGTTTAAATTTTTCTATTATAATTCTTTTGAGCTCCAGCAACTTTCATGATAAAATAAAGAAAACATATAGCACTTACTAAGTATTTTTAGCTGAGCTGCTGCCCTTATCGGTGTGTTGTTTACTGCTGGACCAACCTATACAGGAAGGAAAATACATTTATTTTATGTAAAAACTATTTAAATTTATAATCAGTAAAATTGCTTAATTAATTGCTTCCAAAATACTTAAATGTTGGATACTAAAATATGATTTTACTGAAAAAAAATCGAAATTCACATATTACAATTTGTAAATAAAGAAAATCTCTGTTATTAATAATACATAACATGTTTAAGATAACAGATTAATGATTTACAAATTAAGAAAAATCACAAATATAAAATATTTATCACTCAGAATATGCAAATAATATGATTCTTAATGAATCCTTTTATAACAAACATTAAGTAGAATTTAAAATGTCTAATTTAAATGTCTGTTATTAGTAATACATAACATGTTTAAGATAGCATATTAATGATTTACAAATTAAGAAAAATCACAAATATAAAAAAAATCACTCAGAATATGCAAATAATATGATTCTTAATGAATCCTTTTATAACAAACATTAAGTAGAATTTAAAATTATGCCCACAGCAAGTACTGAAACGCAAATGCTCTGAAACAGTAATTTTCTATGATACACAATACTTGAAACGGGATTTTTTTTTGTTCTATTTTCAAGCTCCTACGGGACCAAGTCACACGTAAAATCATTATTACATTGAATGAATGATTTTAATTTTAAAATAATCTGGAGATTAGCTTAATAGACTCTAAGAAACAAATGAGAGGTGCATGTTTTAGATTTATGACAGTTTGTCATCTGCGTGAATAGACAGGATGTTTATGAATTCCTAAGACGATTTCTATACCATTATTGCAGATTTTCGGACATGATATTGACCCCAGTTTAAGAGTATTGTGGTTTTCATGTTGAAAGAAAGTATTATTTATACGTATAACATGTTCAAGGGCTATTTTGGCAATTTAAGTTTTAGGGGATGAGGACTAACTAAAAGTACTTGGAAGTGTTACACCAGAATTAGTAAATGTAGAAAAAAGTGGCAATTAAATATAATCTTAATTAAATATATTCTTAATTTGCAATATGCAAAAAACGCAATAAATACTGCCTTTGGTATTATGATGGTATTAGGTAATCATAACTTATTTCAATATACTGAATATAACTTGACTGATATAAGTGAACACATGCCGCTTTTATTTTACTGAAATAATGTATTTGTCATCTTATCAATACAAACCGATCTGAGGTACGATTTTGCCTCAGTTGTGAAGTTGCATTAAAGGGGACATTAAAACCGTCAATTCACACAAAAATAATTACACAAAAATCACAATTTTAATTACCAGGAAAATAAAATGATAAACTGAGACGATTGTTTCGGAAATTCTTGAGTGCTTCTTTTGTGAGTGCGAACAAACTAAGAACTTGGTGCTTTCTTTGGTGTTAATCAACTTACGTTGTAAATTTTTATTTACATCTAATTACAATGCAAAACAAATACAAATGTTTTGCTTTAATACGACGGTGTTCACAGTTATAAGATAACTTTACTTTATCTAGCGAGGGAACGCCATAATATGTGCGTTTAGTAAAACTTTTATTAACAATTTCCCAAAACAAGAATATTTATATAGTGGAAAAATGCTTATACAGTGGTTATAGAACACTTATAAAGCTATATATATATATATATACAGTTGCCTTTTTATTGAATTTTTTTTTTAATTCGAATTAGTTTTTTCTTTATTTCTTTTACGTTGAAGTACTATTGTGAGCAATTTTCATGCAAATCATTCCTTCGTGATCTTCATGGGTTAAAATATTTAATTTAATATTGGACGAAGACATAATATGCAAGCATTTTGAATATTTTTATTTAATAAAATATAGTTTATGAACGATTTAGAATATGGTACTCTAAATAGCAAAAACTTAATTTTTAACATAGATGCCGTAACATGAAAAATAAAATGTGCAGAATATTTTAGACTGATTTTCAATAATATCTAAATATTAATTAACTTGCAAACTGAATCAACGATCTTTGAAGTACATCGGAATATACGTGTTTTATTTTATTTCTTATTTTACCCTATCTGAAAATGGCAGTCTATAGTTTGAAAAAATATTATAACGCCGGAGGAAAATTCACTTTAGTGTATATATATATATATATATATATATATATATATATATATATATATATATATATATATATATATATATATATATATATATATATATATATATATATATATATATATATATAAAATTGTAAATCCAATTTTAGAATGTAAGTAGTGACTAATAATGCACTATCCCAAAATTTTCTACAAAATACAAAGAAATAAAAGAAATTCAACCATAAAGAGAAAATTATAAAGCGCAATGCAGGTCATAAAGACAAAGACAATCAACAAATTTCAAAGGTGAGGACTGAAAATAGGAAAACAAAAAAAATCAAGCAAAAAAGCTTGCAGGTAGAAGGGCGCTTAAGAAAAGTTCATTTCAAAAAAAATATTGTCAAGTCCATATATCCCTTCGAAATGAACACAAAAATGCTTGTTTCTGGAACACAAGATAGATTTTATCTATAAATTTGTATTATATGGAAGACAAGCATATAGATTGGAAAAATAAAGGAAACATAAATACTTTAAAATACACTTCATTAGTACAACCATGACGAGCAAAATATGACCAGACCAATGTTGCCATATGCAGAAATGAAAAGATGTAATTCGCTGTTGCCAAAGAGAATAATAAAAACCGGACTGCGTAAAAGCAATAAAATGAGATATTCTACAGTTAAAGCTGCATTATAAAAAGATGAAAATAAAATAAATTCAAGAGAATGTAGAAGTACGGCTAAAATAAGTTACTAAGGAGAGATTATGAGAATTTTAGACTAACCGAAACTTATTAACAATACCTGCTGGATATTTATAAAATTTACTGGTAATTTTGGGGTTATTAATGTGCAAAGCATGAAATTTTATCTGATAATCTATAAATTCTAAAAAGTTGATTAAGCATAATATTTCTAAACAATTGAATCAAATTGCAGGAATTAAAAGGTAATAATTTATTAATATTAAATTAAAAAAAATATTTTTTATCATATAAAGTAGTAACTATCCCATTAGTAGATTCTATAATAAGATTTATATCCAAATAATAAATATTATTACTAATAGTAGTTTCATTAGGTATTAATTCCAAATTATCCGGATAGAAATCTATATCTATGACATAGTTATCAGTAAATACCAGACAAATCAGGTCATCTCTCTCTACATATCTGCAAATTTTATAATCTGTTGAAGTAAAGAATTTTTCATATTAATATAGGTATAAATTAGCTAACATACTGCTACTACAGCCACCTTGTGGAACACCTGAGACTTGTAAGTATAATTTATTACTTTGAAAGATATAATTATTGAAAAGAACAAAATGGAGAAGCTTAAGAAAATTGGTAAATTTAGTAAGATAAGATTGATTAAATGGATTAGTAATATAACCATTATATAAGGCTAAAATGACATCATATAGATCAGTGATCTTAATATTATTAAATAGATCTTTAAAATCAAATGTTTGAAATCCTATTATTTTACCAAGTGTTTTTAATTCTTTACTGTTATTTAGAATAATGTAGTTATCGCTAGAATCTCGTAAATTAATATTTAGTACATTTAAATAATTTAGTAATAATTTACTAGCAGCAGTAGAGTATGATTTATGACCACTAGTACATATATATATATATATATATATATATATATATATATATATATATATATATATATATATATATATTGAAAAAATTAAAAGATAAAAAGTGAATAAACATTGAAAAAATAAAGGAAGGCTTAGCAAAAAGCTTACTTTATGGCGGTAAGGGGTTGTGACCTGGGGAGTAAGGTCACAACCCCTTACCGCCATAAAGTAAGCTTTTTGCTAAGCCTTCCTTTATTTTTTCAATGTTTATTCACTTTTTATCTTTTAATTTTTTCAATATATGGTGTATGGTAACTCTTGCTGCTTTGTGCAAATGTTACTGTAACACATTTATTTTTGATAATTCCATTTCTATATATTTATATTTTATATATATATATATATATATTATTTTATTTTGAAAGTACATTTTAGAATTGTATTTAATAAAATAATATTATGTATTGAACATCTCATCAAATGACAATTTCTTTTAATAACATATATATGCATTTATCGAGATTTTCTGAAGTGAGTTTCGTAACTTTAAAACATATCCTTATACGATTGTGTTTGTATATATAATTCGATATAAAAGCACTTCAAATTGATTTATGTTTGTTTCCATTATATAGTTAAGACGCAACTTGAATTTAGACATACAGATTTGTTTATATAAATATTTATGTTATATAAACAAATGATGATATGTTATATAAACAAATGATGATATGTTATATAAACAAATGATGATATGTTATATAAACAAATGATTTATATATGTTTCAATAACATGTAGTATTTCCTCTAGGATAAAATTATTCAATATCAATTTTTTGCACCATCCCTCTAATTTGGTTATAAAAATTTTCTTTCTTTACATAAGTTATGTAAATCAAAATTTATAAACTTTAAAAATAACATATTTTTGTGAGAAAATTTTAAAATGCAAACAAATTTATAATATTTATATTGTGTTAGAAATAAATATTTTTCATGCATTTCGAAAATTAACATTCGTAATAACTGTTTTATCTGATAAATAATGTAATACGAAGATAAAAATATACTTTTAAATTTGCTCTGGACAAATTGTAATAACTAGCCGAATACCCGTTGAAAATCAACGGTCTCGCAATAAGCCACACCTGGATAATGTAATGTTTTTAATAATTCGCGTTTCACATTTATTCGACATATCGAATATTTTGGTGTGATGAACCCCCTAAAGAAGAAAATATTGGCGAACATAATTTGCGCATTCCCTCCTTTCGAATTATCTACGCGTATACCACATTAAAGTCTATCTCATCCCGAGGCATCCTTATTTTATTTTTTCTCCTTTCAAACGTTTTTCTGTGAAGCACACCCATGAATGAACATTTTTGAAAATCTGTGTTTGTCTTGGGTTTTTTATCAGGTGATTGGCCCATATGCCAAATATAAAGCCTGTATCACATTTAAAAGGAAGCGTGCCTCATTTATTCGGAAAATCGAACATATTAGTGTGCGGCAACCCTTAAAGTAGCAAATATTAGAAATCTAAAATTTCACACTTTCTTTCTTTCAAATTATCTACCAGCACACCAAATTTGATGTCTCTATCCTACCGAGAAGCATGTTTTTTTTATCATTTCACCTTTCGAACGTTTTTCTGTGTAGCACCCAGTTAATGAACATTTTTGTCAAACCGTATTCATCTTTGGTTTTTTTGGCAAATGGTTAGCCCATTGTACTAAATTTCAAGCCTCTATCACATTGCAAATGAAGCGTTTTTCATTTGTTCGGCAAATCGAACATTTTAGTGACCGGCACCCCCCTACAATAGCAAATGTTAGAAAACTGAAATTGCACACTTTCTTCCTTTCCAACTTTTTATCCGTACACCAAATTTTAAGTCTCTGTCTCATCACTAATCATACTTTTCAAGCGTTTCACCTTTCGAATGCTTTTGTGTGGAGTACCCACCCCCTTAAATATACATTTTTGAAAATTTCTATTCTTTTTGCTATTTTCATCAGATGATTCGCCCATGTACCAAATATCAAGCCTCTATCACGTTTTAAAAAAGACTTTTCTCCTTTATTCCGACACTCGAACATTTTGGTGTGATGTACGCCCTAAAGTAGAAACTATTGGTAAACTGAAATTGTACACTTTCTTCCTTCCAAACTATCTAACCTTACACCAAATTTGATATCCTTATCTCATTCCAAAGCATGTTTTTTTATCAATTCACTTTTCGAACGTTTTATTCTGGAGCACCCCCTTAAACGAGCAATTTTGAAAAACTGTATTCGTCTTGGGTGTTTTCATCAAATGATTAACACATATACCAAATTTCAAGCCTCTATCGAATTTTAAAGGAGCTTTTTCTCATTTATTCGTAAATCGAACATTTTGGTGTGTAGCAACCCCGTAAGTAGAAAATATTGAAAATCTGAAATTGCATACTTTCTTCCTTTTGAACGATTTACACATACACCAAATTTGAAGTCTCTATCTCATCGCATAGCATGCTTTCCTATCATTTCACTTTTCGAATGTTTTGTTGTGGAGCACCCCCTCTAGAGAACGTTTTCGAAAAATTCGAGTTTTTCATGTTATTGGGAAGTAAATATAATCAATACTCACATTGCAGAAGACAGTTACGTAATATTAATATTATTGTAGTCAGGTACACTATTGGGAAATATTATTGACATAAGACCAATTTAAAAAAGTAGCAAAAAATAAAAAGAAGTGAAACACAAATACACAAATATACAAAAATGAAGAATTAGAATATTTAAACCAAGACAGCATTGACCAGAAAAAAATTAAGAGCAAAATCAACTCATAAGTGAATTTAGGTCACCACATCTGAGATTTCTGTAGCAACAAGAATACGATGTTTAATAAGACATAATTTTTTTTTTACAAATGTTTGGAAACCAAAGATGTTGATTAACGATGATTTTTTGAGATAAATTTTTTAGTATGACGGCATTCGAATGCATAGTGATCAACATCAGCAAATAAATTACAAGTACAATTAAGCGTTGACTTAATATGTAAACAATATAAGTATTCCAAGAATGGTTCACATCCAGTAAGAAAATAAATAAGGTATTTAGTATAAATTTGGAAATCCATATTCACTGTAGGCAAAAATGATTTAAGTTTAAAAGTAATTTTTAAACTAAGTGAAATAGCACAACTCAGATATTCTTGCCAATAAGCATAATAGTACATTGTTGTATAATTTAGAAAGACAAGAGTATGAATACTGGATTGTTATAAGTTCACCATTTTCGGTAGAATTTTGTGCATAGTGGAAGGCCTTATCTTTACATTGAACTTCATGTAGTTAAAACCTCAATTATACTTTTAGCGTCTAGTGTGCTAGCATCCAAATAGTAACATGTTTACTATAATTTTAGCGACTGACTAGCTATTGGAATCATATATTTGCACCTCTCTGTCTAGAAAAGAGAGAGGGTATGCGGGGGCACTGTAGAGGAGCGACAGCTACAAGTGTGAAAGAGAATAAGCAAGATAAACGAGAGAAATGCAAGACAGAGGAAATGGGAGAAGAGCGAAGGAAGTGGGAGAGATAGCGAGAGAGGAACGAGAGGGAATGAATAGAGAGGAAGCGGAAGGGGAGGAGGAGAAGGAGGAAGAGAAGGAGGAAGAGAAGGAGGAGGAGAAGGAGGAAGAGAAGGAGGAGGAGAGAAGTGCTCTCGACACAGTAGTGGAGTTCGTAAATCAACTAAATTATTTAAAATATCGTGTTCGAACTTTCAAGTCCATTCCAATACTTTCCTATGTCTTAGGAAATTATTAGAATGAAAGTAAAAATAGAAAACAATGCTCTATTAGGTAGTTTAACCCTAGTATACATACCCTAGAACATTCATCAGTTTTACGTGTTTCCAGACTTAAAGCAATTATCACGTTCCTCTATTAGATAAATCCATTTTTAGATTTTAGTAGTGCCAACCCAAGGTTAATACATGCGGTTTGATGAATTACTGAGTGTATCTCCATTAGATTCCCACAGTTCAAAGTTATTTCAAACTTTGCATTCATCTGTCAAATACCAATTGTTATACGCACAAAAAACGGCATGTACGTTTAACGTACAGTTAGAACTAAGACAAAAACACATGTACGCCTATTTTGAGCACACGTAGCTACACACTGTCAGCAGCAAGGCTGCTGACAGTGTACACGTGTGACACGTAGCTACACAAAGTCATGAGCACGGAAAGCAATGCTTTTTTTCTGATACTAAAGATGCTTTACGATATTTTTGGAGGCTTTGACGAAAAGAAATTGCAGACGAAATTGTGGAAGAAGAATGCACAGACTAAGACAACAGCGCTGTTGTCTTCTGAATATCATTATATCAATGATATTCAGAACACAACAGCTATATAAATACGGTTTTTGGTCATGAAAAGGAGCACAGTCAGATGTTTTATACTGCAAATTTAATTTTTTTATATTAATTATTTAATTATGTCGGTATTTTGTTGAATACAGAGATATTTTTGTATATTAAACATACGCATTAAAATCCACCATCTATTATGATAGTTAATGTATAACAAAAATGAAACAAGTATGATTATTCATGCATTATTCTATATATGCAAAATTTACGTAAATGAAGCAATACGTTAGTAATGTTATATATATATATATATATATATATATATATATATATATATAAGCACCCCGCAAAGTCAAAATAATCCGATAGTAATGAAATTGAACATGCAAACACCTGTCGACCGAATATGCAAATAATAAAAAAATAGCAAACAATGTATGAATAGTCGGAACTACAGCTCGTTGAAACTGTGCACCATGGTGTGTATAAGGAGCGAACCTCGATTTCAGGAACAAAACGTGCAGGTGATTTCGATTTCGTTGACGTACCTTGATTGTAACAATGCCTCGCCGGTGAATTCACGGCCACTACGATCATATGAAGGAATTTGAAAGAGGGCATGAGGTCGGACTGCATCAGGCTGGATGGGCCGGCCGACGGCATTTCGGTAGGAGGGATGCAGCAATTAGACCTGTTGGCCGAAATATGTCCAGAATGGCAGATTTCAGCGGCAAGCGGCTAACCTAGAGCGACGACAGAACGGGAAGATAGAGCGATTGTCTGAGCAGCTATGACAGCACGAGATTCGTCGTCACCAGCCATTCAACGTGTTACAAACACGGAAGTAACCACCCGGATCATTAATAGAAGACTACAGGAGCGGGTTTTATACTCGCAGCGTCCATTACGCTGCCTACCAATAACCAGTATGCGCCGTCCACAGCGATTGCAATGGTGCCGGGCCCAATCAACGTGAAATTGTTTGGATTGGGAACAAATTGTCTTCAGTAAGGAGTCCCGTTTCGAACTGAGTCCCGAAGACAAGCGCAGACGTGACTGGAGACAACCCAGATATCGTCAGAATCCTGCTTTTACTGTCACACGCCACACATCCAGGAGTTATAGTTTGGGGTGCCATTTTGTTTGATAGCGGGTACCCTTTGATAGTCCGCCATGGCACCATCACAGCACAACATTACGTTGTCGATTTTCTACGACCCGTTGTATTGCAATTCCTTTCGCGACACCCCGGGCTAATATTTCAGAAAGATAATGCCAGGCCACACACGGCACGACTCTCCATTGATTGTCTGCGTGCTTATGATACATTTCCTTGGCCAGCCCGATCCCAAGATATCTCGCCTATAGAGCACATTTGGGCTAAAATGGGGCGTCGCCTGCTACCATTCCAGAATGTGACGAATTAGCTCATCAATTGGAGGCCATTTTGAACGGCATCCCTCAGAACACCATTCGGAAACTCTATGCATCGATGCCGCGTTAGGTAACAAATTGTATCAAGGCCAGAGATGGACCAACATCATATTGGGGTGCTCACTTTGTGTAGATCTTTCAGTGCAATAAATCATCTAATTGTTCTAAAATTCTAATCACTTCTTTTCTGTATATTCACAGTACACGTACCAAATGCTGTCTTATTTAGATAATGCTTTCTTGGTGCGTCGATTTTTTGTCTTAGAGTGTATATATATATATATATATATATATATATATATATATATATATATATATATATATATATATATATATATATATATATATATATATATATATATATATATATATATATAAAGATTTAAAATGAAAAAGGAAATATATAGGTGGAATGATTGTGTTTACAGGGTTGCAGAAAGGTCAAGGAGGATTGCGACCCCTATTTCCTGGTTAGAAGCTAGCTTTGACTTCATGAAAACGCTCCCAGAGACTCTGCACGCCCGAAACAACAATCGATCATGCCCGTGGGGAAAAAATGGCAGAATCCCAGACAACATAAAAATGATCAAAATAACAAAAATTGGAAATTTTACTAACCAGCAAGACGAGAATCATGGAAGAGTTGCATAAAGCGTATAAACTTCGAATAGGAAAACATACATAAAAAAGTCGCGTCTAACTTATAGAGCCATCTGGATGTGCATCAATCAGATAATCCTAGGTAAGAGTTGAGTTGTATTGTATGATGTCGGATAAATTAACATAATTTTTATCACTATAATCACTATAATTTCTGCAAATATATATATATATATATATATATATATGCGATTCAAATAATGTTAGTAATCTAGCGTTAAACTGCTTGAACTGTATGTATTATATTCTCACTACTATGTAGATATAGATGACTATCGTCCATGTCTAGAGAATCAGGAAATATTTTTTATCTCTGTAGCTACAACCCAAGTGGCTAAACACATTTTTTTTCTATATAATCTTCAGCGAGTTTTATAGCGTCGTGCTCTTGGAAATTATCATTTGAATATTAGACTTCTTAATTCAACTCTTGTGTTGAAAAAGTTTTCGCATTCAAAAAAGAATGCGAAAATAAATGATAAGAAAACTTCTTAAAATTATCTATTCAAGGTTTTTAAAAAATTATACGCCATACAGAGTTAATAATTGACTGATTTTACAGAAAACACTGAAAAATTACTCATTTTATACCGAATGTCAATAATTTGTGGCAATTAATTTAATAACTATCAGTGGTAATAACATTTATAAATATTTTCATTCTTTTTTAATACGGAATGACTATAATAAAAGTTAGACAAAATATTAATTCCAGCCTTATTTAATCAAAATTCCTTTTTTCCTTTTCTTTATTACTTTCTTCAATTCCAGAAATGAAATCTAAATATTTGATAAACCAATTAATGTAAAACACAGTCAACAGCCGGGAAGTTTTACTTCATTATAAAAAATTCATACGGACGTAATACAGAAACAGTACGCGTCGCATTAAAAGATGTACTTTTTTATAAGTTTTCTGGTACATATCGTTTTACGCAAACTTTAATTTTAAAAGTCTGACTTATTTCTCCAAAAGTTGTACTTTTTGAGCAAACTAAATCTCTCCTTCCTGTACTAAAAGAATATGGAGAAGTTTATTGCTTCTAAAAATGCAGGTTGTCTCTTTTGACCGCAACATTCTCAATGTTCTCGGGACCTGGATGAAAGAAAGAAAAACCTTTTGATGTTTCCCCAGAAATGCGGCTCATAATTTTTTATGTACGTACAAATTTTCCATCCGAAACTTTCGTTTAAACTAGGTTATTTGTAAAAAAAGCCCTTAAGTACAAGAAACTAAGAAAAACTTGTAACTATAACGAGAAAAAAGGAAGAAATGAAATTGAGGCAAAGTCCTTTCGGAAGAGAGCTAAGGAATTTTGAAAAAAAAAACCGTAAAATACCGCCGACTATAAATTGAGTTAAAAACTTTCATATACTTTTACTTTGATGACATGCTTTTTTCTATTATAAATGCCGTACATTAGATAAAGAAATGGAAATATTATGATAACCCTAAAAAACAAGATATGTTTCAATCAGCTTGTTAGATAAATTTAGGAGAGGTTAATTTTCCACTTTCTGGATGGTTTAATAGTGTGTGTTTTTTTTTGTCAAATCCTTCATTTAGCCTGAAGAAATGTTGGTTTTTTTGGAATAATGAAAGTTTTCATTGCTGTGCAATCAAAGTTGGGTAAAAATAAATATTTGTCATATATGACTAATTTTACGAAAATGTTAAAAAATATGTTTCTTTTTCTATATATTTACTTACTGCATTATGTTAATTGGGGTATTTTGCATTTAAAATATTTCTTTTTATTTCCCAAATTTTTTGTCCCTTATAAAAAAATTAGTGAAATAAAGTGGAAATTTTTAGTGGTCTATGGATGTTTACATTTTGCCATTCTGTACTTCATGATATAATTATTTTTTGGTCGCCTTCAATGTGTATGTGTGTATTCATGCAGTGTACTTTATTTACCTGAAATAATTGACATAGGCAGAATATTTCTTACCTTAAGGACTCGATATAGTTTTCTTTTATTCTGTTTTTATACAGAGAGTCAAGGAAAGTCATGGGACAAGACAATAACTCGAAAAGTATTTGGATTACGTAAATAATTATGAAGTTTTATAGCAAACTCCTATGGCGTACACGATGATTAAACTAAGGGACTGATAATCTTTTTCTAAAGGGTAGGTACGGGTACATGGAGAACTAAATTCAATTACAAAGTTTGTAAGTTGAAATTGCTCTTCTTATTCCCTTTAGATGCCTTTTTATAGGATTTTTCTTAATCTGTCAAAAGTAACTTAACTCAAACTGGAGTACTTGATATTTCGATCTTTTTTTGGTCCAAGGGCAATAACACAGGACGGCACCACTGTTTAAAAACTAAGTTTATTGGGGACTTTACAGAAATTACAGCATCTCACTGCTTAAAGCAACGGACAATATATATGCTAATTGTTATTGCACAAGCCCAGGATAAATGACAAAAATACAAGCTACTACAATATATTAGCCAACTGATAATACTCACATGGATATCCATTTACAAAACTCGGATGCTTACCCCAGCATTCTGTTACTTCGCTCCGTACTGCGGCTATACCCCGCATATTAGACTCTTCCTTGTTATAGTTGTATTGCGTTGGGTTTCATTCCACGCACTACTTGAATCCTTCATCGCCTACTCAAGAACCTTACTTCTATTCCAAGGAAAACCTCACTATCCGAAACGTATTCCTATTCTACCGTAGGAACGCAGAAAACGCTGATTAGGTCTGTGATTTATCTAACAACCGAACGAATTAGGATGGTTAGTTTAAAGAAACATATATTATAATGCAAATTGAGGGAAATAATAATCGAAATGCTATATAGACCTCACAAGTTGTGGGCAGATAAAATATGTATCAAGCATTTTTGTTTCACTGCGAAAGCTGCAAAATAGCTCTCTAACGAATATAAAACAGATAATTGTATTAATCTGCATATAACAATGTGAACGTAGATACATTGGAAAACTCGTGAAAACATATTATTACACGCATGCAAACACGCATTATTATTGGATGTGAATATTTTACATTTTGTGTATAATAAAGTCAATTATATTATGCTGCAGTGTCTAAACGTTCGGTTTATTTATGGGGGCGAGGGTTACATTGTATAAACTGATTTTCAGGGTTATTTTTCCTTTTTCTGAAGGGAGGTGACAAGCACTCTTAGCATTGCTTTAGAACAACTCTGAAACTTTAAAATTTATTTTACCCTTAATTCTTACAGAATACGAGATTTCCTAGGTACGCCCCCTAAAAGGGGCAAAGCTCCCCTAAAGTTATAATAAAATGCAGCACTATTAGGTTCTTCTATACAACTGCCTAAAAATATTCTAAAAATTCTACTTCTCGTGTTATTGGGCTGATCCATCACTTTCCTTAGTACCATTGTATGCATGTATTTTCATCTCACAGTATAACACACGATGTAGATACATAATCAAATTTAGATTGGGATTTTAAAATCGCTTTCTCTTTTACTTGCCAATTTGGTGCATTAAAAATGACACCAAATTGTGAAAACCAAAATAAAAATGAATTTTTGTAAGAACGGTTTATTACAACATTATGGAAATGGTTTGATTCTTCTTATAGTAGAGGTCTTATTTTTCTCTGGTACATATAATGACATTTTGAATTCTGTAAGGATTGGTAGCGTTTTAATTCCCACCCATATGAATAAAATTTAAACGCTCAGAAATAATGATGGAGCGACTTTGACACTGTAACAGGGCGTTGCATAAAAGTAAAATAATTCTAAATGGATCATGTATCATCATCCGTGGATTATATCCTCTAATTTAGTACCAATTAGACGAGTTTTTATCTCCACCTTATAAAAATTGTGAGAAATAGCAGTTGATATGTTTATTACAACGTTACGGAAATGGTTTGATTCTTCTTATAGTAGAGGTCTTATTTTTTTCTGGTACATATAAAGAAATTTTGAATTTTGTAAAGATTGGTAGCGTTTTAATTCCCACCCATATGAATAAAATTTAAACGCTCAGAAATAATGATGGAGCGGCTTTGACATTATAACAGGGCGTTGCATAAAAGTAAAAAAAAAACTCTGAATGGATCATGTATCATCATCCGTGGATTGTATCCTCTAATTTAGTACCAATTAGATGAGTTTTTATCTCCACCTTATAAAAATTGTGAGGAATAGCAGTTGATATGATCCCTCAGGAATAACAGTAAAGCAGCTTCTGTCCTATTATCAAGAAAATGATCAACTTACTTATCATCCATAATTACTCGTGGGCAAGGATTTCGCGGTCTTTCACGTTCGGCAGCAAGGTTCAGACGATGTCAGTAGAAATCGTGGACTGCGTGGGGTGATGGATTGTAAGTAAGTTGAGCACTTTCTCACTTTCATGTCTGTTGTAGTGCGAAACCGCTTCACTGTTATAAGAAACTGTATTTCTTTTCAAGTATGAGTTCATATTAGTGGTTAAAGAAGTAGATGTTAATTGTGAAATTAACATTTTATATCTAATAGCAGTTGATATGATCCCTCAGGAATAACAGTAAAGCGGCTTCTGTCCTATTATCAAGAAAATGCTCAACTTACTTATCATCCATAATTACTCGTGGGCAAGGATTTCGCGGTCTTTCACGTTCGGCAGCAAGGTTCAGGCGATGTCAGTAGAAATCGTGGACTGCGTGTGGTGATGAATTGTAAGTAAGTTGAGCACTTTCTCACTTTCATGCCTGTTGTAGTGCGAAACCGCTTCACTGTTATAAGAAACTGTATTTCTTTTCAAGTATGAGTTCATATTAGTGGTTAAAGAAGCAGATGTTAATTGTGAAATTAACATTTTATATATCTACAGTGCATTAAAACTAGTTCTGAGGTCCGTCAATGAACACCATATTTTCTCTTGAATTTGATGCTAATAACATTTTATGATTATCAGGGACGAATCTGCAAATATTTTCCCAGATTTACTATTTACCGCCTATTCTACAAATTCCTTATAATTATCTCATGGTATAAGCCCTGAAAGGACACTTATTTTATTGAATATTTAAATCTCTTTCAGGGCTTAAGAGTCGACAACGTTGCTGTATGACGATAAAATTAAAGTTTTCCAATAAATATGAGAATTTTACGAGTTGATGACCATAAATTTCGTCTCGCAGCAGGCAATCGACTTGAGCACCCTTGCCTTACAAAGCATGTCACATATTTACTGCATTTGGGATTCGATAGTCGTGGGATAATTGGTAGTATTTACTGAGGTATACTGCCTTGCAATAAATAAAAGTAACTTTAGGTCACAAAAACAAAAAAAATTCTAGAATTTTTTTTTCTCGGACTGTTTTTATAAAGAGTGTACAATACATTATGTCCCAATACTGGTAAATGAAATGTAATTATCTTTAATGCAATGTATAAAACAGCATTTCTGTAAATGACAATTTAAAAGTGAAACTCCTGAACATAAAAATTTAAATAGAAAGTAAGCATTGAGAAATGATTATATAGAGCGTTTCTACATTCGATGTATTTTTTAATTATTAAAATTAACATATCGCAAAAACATGTTTACACTAGCTATATGATTGAGTTTATTTTATGTCAACTTATATAGTAAATTATTATTTATTTGAGGATATATTTTATTTTCGCAGGATAACTATTATTTTTGCATTTTAAAGCATTCTGTTTACACCACAGACATATTTCGCATGTCGGCAAAGTCTATAAGACAATGGTATGTAATTTCCACAAAACAACGTAAAGTTCTGAATATGAATATTAAATTATATATATGTATATAATGTATATTACTTGGCACTGAAATTCCCCCTCGTCTTGGAAATTTGCATTCTTTATGTGGAGATTATAAATACCATCTTCCTCCTTGATGTCCATGGAGTACCTCGGGTAACCAGGAATTTTGGGGTCAAAACCTGCAAAACATAACATACCATTTAAAAATCGGAAACAAGTAATAATTTAAGAAAATTACTGTGTGCATAAATAATAAATAACTGGATTACAAAATAAACTGTGGCAGAAATAAAATATTGTAAGCACAAGATCGTTCCAACAACACTTAATTTGGTTTCTTCATCACTACGCGTAATCAAAAACTATCCATCAAATGGACTTAATGGACAACGAGCACACATTGAAGAACTAGCCACTGTTTTGATTTTAACCTGTTTGATTATTAAAAACGTTAATCCGTTTTGAGCCTGTTTTTCTTTTAGGTTTTTAAAATTAATGAAGCTTCCAATAATATGGTTCATGACTTGTCTATGATATATTTTTATCAATTAGGTGTTAACCAGATTTATATGTGAGAGACCAGGAGGCCCCATATGCAGTTTTTGATGTTTACGACGAAGGAAAATTCAGACTTTTATTCACCGTTTTATGATAGTCTTGGATCCAAAAGTTATGACCCCATAAATACACGTCACACAAATTGAAGATGTGGTTGGGGTAAAATATCCTAGGGCAAGATTTAAATCAAGCTTCATTGGAAGTTGAAATAATGCAAAGATATGACATCGCACTGAGGAGCATCCAATAAGACCAAGGAAGGTGCTTCTAAGATTCAAAAGACTGGTCTCACAAGGTGCTTTTCTGCTCCTTAAGCGTTTGTTAATAAATTGATGTAATTTTAATCATTGTTATATAGATGTGTTAATACATTATAATTTATTTTAAAGATTAAAATGTGAATTTCTATGTGTACTGATTTGATCTAATGATTATGTTAATGAATTCGTGCAAAAATGTTATTTAGAAATTTGAACTCATGATTTTAGCCAGAAAATATACTCACTATTTATGAGTATGTATCATAACAATACATGTAGTTTTCTTTTAATTGTTAAATAAATATACAGAAAGTACGAAAATTTGAATTTCTTCGGGATTAAGGGAGTAAAAAAAATTATAGAATTTTTGAATACCCAGATTACCAATTTTACATTTCAAAGTTATGGAGTTATAGAAATGCATATACCTCAATTACGTACAAAATTTTATTCACTACAAAATATTGTGCCTTTAATTCATAAAATCATTCACAAAATCGTTAAAAAATTGACACAATCAAAAACAGAAATAGTGCACTACACATTACATTGTGTAAGTTTTAAAATCGCTTTTAAAACTAGCGTATTTAAAAAATATTCAAAAGTAATCAAAGAAGGACACACATTTTAATATGTTAAAGTATAAAATGTCTAACCAATCAAATGCCCGTATTTATTTTTACGGATGCTAGTACTATAGCATGCATCGATACTAACTAATCGGACCAATATAGATAATTGCTTTCCGTAGATCACTCTTCTTGTGAAACTGATCTTTTTTTAATAACACTAATTCTAAAATCGTATTACAAGTGAATGGCTTTAAAAACATACCACAAAAATAAGCATGTATTCAATCAAATGCAGTAAAGAAACACGCATATCTTATTTTCATTTCTTTATATCGAAAACTATATATTCCTCCAGGCCATTATTGGAAATGAATAATCTTTTGATTAAAGTCGTCATTAGAAGGAACAATATAAACTGTTGAAAAGACGCTAGTAAATAATTTCTTAAATACTAGAATTATTCAGCATTTGTTTACATAAGATTTTCTTGCTTTATTAGTGAAGAGTCATTCCGGTGTATTTATTATTCGAATTGAAATGAATAGGATAAACAATCTAGTGAAATTGAGTTATTCGAATAATGTTATAAATAAGTATATACTTATATTGTACAGTTTTATAAATTTTAATTTAATTTGTGTACTAAATTTCTTATTAGTGAATGATGGGATACGTCATGTATGATAAATAAATACTTGGTTGTTATAATTCCCTCGATACATAAAATATGTATACTGGGTGATTAAAAAAATATGGGCCAAACTTTACGAGGTGGTAGTATACCCCAAACCAAGCATTTTTCGCTGTAGTTTACCGGGTCGGAAATGAAACGCAAAACTGCCAGTGGGCGCTTCATGGTGAAACCGAAGAGGTGAGGCGAAAACATAATAACTTAGACGTTATAAAAAGACATTTAATAAAATATAATTACAGTAATGGATCAAAAAGCATCAGTCCTGAATGCATGTCTCACAGTGGCGATGGGGGAATTGGCGAACTCTTTCGAACAGACGAGGAATATCGGGCACTTCGGCAGCAGCGGCCGAGTTTCTGGTGACTAGTTCCTCTTCAGACTCAAGGGGAGTATCATAGACGAGGCCCTTGAGATATCTCCACAAAAATAAGTCAAGGCATAACAGACAAATCGGGGGATCAGGTGGCTCCATTGTCTCAAAAGTTGGAGCTGCAAATAACTGCTGCAAACTGAAATGGTCGTACATTTGGTGTTACGAATATTTGCATAAGGGCTCTTCTTCTTCCCCAGATGAAATTTTTATGCATGGTCTTCTTCTTCAACCAAAGAATAACAACCAGAAGAACGACTTTAAGTTTATGGAGCTGCCGCTTCCCCAAAAAGTGAGTGCTCCATAACGCCTTTACGTTTTATTTCCGACCCGGTAAACTATGACGAAAAATGCTTGGTTTGTTGTGTACTACTAACTTGTAAAGTTTGGCCTGTTTTTTAATCACCCTGTTTAATT
Organism: Amaurobius ferox; assembly: GCA_951213105.1. NCBI lineage: Eukaryota > Metazoa > Arthropoda > Arachnida > Araneae > Amaurobiidae > Amaurobius > Amaurobius ferox. The sequence continues at coordinate 120,770,791 of OX578136.1, forward strand.
AAAATCAAATCGGAATCTAGAAATCAGTCAAAATATGTGTCACATATAAATACTAATTTTCGTGAGTTTGCATTCCCTAAAGTTATTTTGCTTCAAAAATATTCAACTATATTTTAGTAAAAATATAAATCAAAAAACATCTTTGCTTTGAAATGTGCTGATGACCCAGAGAAAAGCTGCGGTGAACATTTTTCTAACACGTTATCTTAATTAAAATAAATTTAAAAATTAAATCATATAAAACAAACTGTAACATACCACCATTTTTACATAATTTAAAACTTTATTAATTACAAATCTTCATATCGATGGTTTGTATACTAAATTCGCTAAATATAAAATATTGTGAAATTCGCATGTGTATGTTTTAGGCATGGTTTTTATTTAAATTTGTAAAATTCCGAGTATTTACGCTTCGAAATATAACACCTTTAAGGGAGTATACTATTTATTGAACGCTTTTTCATTTTGAAATTTAACATCATCTAAAAATATTTCAATTTTCAGTTACATATCTATCTAGACTATTTCATTCTGTATCTTCAGTCGAAATTGTAAAGAATTCACCACTTCAACTTTCAGTAAAAAATAAGTGTTAAACCATTCCAAATTTTACGAAAAGCATTTTCAACACTTAAGCAACATTTCCATTTAGCGAGTGAATTAGAAAAAATAATTTAATCTTCTGTTCTTTGTTTTCAGATTCATCACGTATATAATAGTTTATATAAATGCTGATATCATTGATCAAAAAATATCACCAATGAAATATCTTACTACTTTCACCCAAATAAAAGTTGTTATCAACCCTTTAGGCTGTCATAGAAGGGCATCACCAGATATACATTTCTAATCTGGAAATATGATTTATGTACATTTCTGATAGGACGACAGGCTAAAAGGACTCCTAATGCAAAAGTTACTTACAAGCATGAAATAATAGATTGTCAACCCCTAATGGCGTAGTCTTTGTTTCTCGTTCGTATAAGACATTTCAACAGTCAATATTATGGGACAATATTAAAACTATTCAAGAATAACATTGTATCGTGCACTTTTAACACTTCCCAACAATAGTTGTTAAGTGTTTATGACTTTGTTCATTGTGTCTGTGTGTCTGGATGTCAGTTCGCTCGATAATTGCCGTAAAAATGACTTTATCAAACTGAAATTTTAGTATGTTGTTGAGATGATCCGTGAGACATATGAGAATTTAAAAGAATAATATCATCCAATTAGTTTTGGATTGAACCCTGGTTAAAGAAATGAAACACACAGAACCCTATGGGACCTAATTTTTAAAACATTTTATAAGCGGAGTTAAAATTCACAAATTGCTTTAAAACTTTTAGGAAGTATTCAAGTTAGCCCATAAAACATATAAAAAAATTCAGCAAAATATGTTCGGTAGTTTTTTAATAAAAATTAAAATACTATTTACACCCCATTATATAAATAGATCACGTGACTCACTTCAAAATAAAATATGCCATCCATCTTGTGTCAATATAATGATATATAAGAGTTCGTTTTAATTCATAATTAGTGTTGCATTCATCCTAAACTCGCTTTATTTTCATTCCTTATGTATATCTATATACTGTATCAACGCAATTACAATATGTTTTAGTTTAAATGATCATGAAAACGTGTAAAAAAATCATCAAAATATGTTAAGTAGTTTTTTAGATAAAAATTTAATTAATAATTACACCCATATTATATGTTCCCGGCCACACACTTAGCTACAGTAAACCTTCGGGTCTGTCGTGTGGTCTGGGTTTCCAACATCCAACCCATATTATATGAAGAGGTCAAGTGACTCATTGTAAAATAAAATGTGGTATCTATTTTTCTTTCGCTTAGTGAAAATCCTGAATTTTTAGGAACGCTTATATTTATATTTCGTGTTGCATCCATCCTACAGCCGTTTTATTTTTGCATATTATCTGTGTATCTAAATTCTGTGACTACGCAATTACGATATTGTTTACTTTAAATTATCACTAAACGTTGATTATTTCTACAACGAAACCTAATTTTAACGTATGCAGAATGCATACAAATCAAAAGATTATAAGATGAGTTGTATAAGAATTGCTGAATTCTTTTAATGCAAACTTATTTAGCTCTGGAGTCTGGAATATAAGTGATATGAATGAAATATTTATTGATTTTACATAGAGTAGACGACGATTTTATAGCGTTACCGTTTTTGATAAAGTTTTAAGTTTCCAAGTAAAATAAATTATTGTAATACTGTAAAATTTTTTTTAAATTCACCGTTGAATGTATCGCATTTTATAGATGTTTAAATAAGTTTGCATTTCAGTTGGAAAATGTTTCATAATCAACGCTTTATGCAAGATTAATTTTTCTTGTTATAGATGGGGCGATATCAGAAAATTGTACAGTGCGATTTAGAAAATAATTATTTAATATTGAATAAACTTCAATAACATAATTTTGGAAGATAAATACTAGGATTTTTTGATAAACACAAATATAATTCGGAAATGAATCTACAAAAATATTCCATTTGGAAACTTAATATCCTTCTTTAACAGGATAATGTAACACATCAAACGCAAAAATAAACTGCTTCAAATACTTCAAACCCAAAAATAAAAATCTAATGTGGGCAACACATGTCTTTCCTTATATAATGCAATGAATTTACTACATTTACAGTTAAAAAATGTTATTCTTATAGTAGATACTTATATTCTTTCCAAGATATTGAATTTTCTTCAATAAGTTGTAATTTTGATTGATTTAGCGTCATTTTAATCCATTTGGCGCGATTTTTGTTAATTTGGCAACAATTAAAAAAGCTGCCAAGTTGGCGACATCTCGCCAAATTCGTCGCCAAAATTTCGCCAAGCATCATGGACGAAGAAATAAGTTATTCTTACAGCAGATAAATGACTATTGGCGTTCAAATACAAAAGTATTACTCAAAGTATCTTTTTTCATGACTGCAACGAGCTAAATCCACGAGAATGATGTCACCCAATTTATCGCATGGTGTTACACATGAAAAGTAAACATGGAAATATTTTTTTTATTTTATGGCTTTTGGATAATTTTTTTGAAAAATGTGCAATATCTCGAAAACGGTTCATGTTAGCGTTCTAAAATTTATGTCAGTCGTTTTCTAATGAAAAATTACATAACAAATGTCTATTTGCGTAACTTTATTAGCGGTTTTGATTTTTTGACGAATTTTTCAAAATTTCACTCAAAAATTTAGGGGGGTTCTGAACATTCGATTGCGTATAAAAACAATAGGCTTCCAGTGTTTACGGATTGTGATTTTTGTACCAAATTTCGTTCGAATCGGCCCATTCCTTCGTCAGTTATCGTCTCCACAGACTCACTGACACACACACACACATACTTTCACACACACACACACACACACACACACACACACACAGACATCACTTAAAAAATGTTTGATTCGTGATCAGGGATGCTTGAAACGTGCTCTCCCGTCGAAAACTCGAATTCGAATTTTCGACCCCGTCACAATACTTTCCTTATACATTATGTATATAAGGAAAGTAATAAGATTCCCAAACCATTAGACTGGCGTGCAACTGACAATCTGACTGCCCACCTCCTGCTATTTTTACCTCAGGTTAGCGTCCTGATGCTATTTTTATCTTTTAGGTAAGATTCCTGCATGGTCTTAATTTATTTTATTTGAAACCTGTGAGGCCAGAATATGTCCTCATATGAGGCATTTTTATTGCAATATTTATGGCGCATAGAACGGCTAACAAAGGTTTTAGTCTAGCTGGCGCCGGAGTTTACAACAACGTGAACTTTTAGGTCAAATACTATAAATTTGGGTGTCCCAGGCCAAAGGGGCTGAGAGGGGCCTTGATAAATGTCAAGTGATGCCATTGGGTTCAGAAAAACCAATGAGCACCAAGGGGAAGAATGGCGGAGCTACCTCCCCCCCCCTGCCGAAGGAACCACAAGTCACACACATACAAAATGTTGCAGAAGTAAGTCGGATGCGAAATGTTGTAGCAGTTGGACGGATACGAAAGGAATTGGGAGCAGATACTCCTACGAAAGAGGTTGCAGTTGACTATAAGTACGAGATGCAAGCCACACACGAAAGAGTTGTGGCCGTACGGTCAGCAATAAGACGGATGCAAGTCTTAGCGTGATGAGCCGAAGATTAAACTGTAAGGTATGTGCTCATTTCCCCAGGTCATAGACATTGTCGGAATCTAATTTTGCTGGTCACATATCTCTCGTTACTAGAGTAATTAAATGATAGTTGATAATTATGATAAATTGTTATTAGTGATAAGTTGATGTTGTAAATAAATTATATTGTTAAAGTTAAATAGGCTAGTCTTTTTATAATGATTAATGAATTCTTTTCAGGACTTACACAAAAGGTAAAAATAATTGGAGGGTTTTTGCGGCACAACAACGAGCGATGTACGATTTAAATGTTAATTCCACGTTATGCGATCAACGGCCATGTTTTCAATGATTAATAAACAATTAATATTAATACAACCTTTAAACTTAATTCTTTATAATTTTACGTCCCACAAAACCGATGCTCCATCTTCCAAAATCCACTAAATCCTTGATAGTCATAGTAAGGTCCCTTTTAAACCTCCGAAAATCTTTGCACTAACCTACAGGGTTGATTTTTTCGGACGCTAATGTAAAGAATCTTACAGTCCCAAACGGAGCCAAACCCTGGATCCTCGAACTGAACAGCCTATGTTCTACTGTTAAGCTATTGAGACAGAACTGAAAATTCTTATTTTTGAAGTGGACTCTGCAACATGTATTTTTAATTCCTCTCCGTTTAGCTGCTGAATATACAACTAGATTTGGCAATGCATTTAGAACAGTCCCAAACGATTATAATTAATTAAAAAAACAAATCTGATCCAATGACTAACAATAGAATGAAAAAGTATTTAAATTAAAGGGCTAACGATTTTTAACACTTTACAGCAAAGTTGAAAAGTGTTTATGACTTTGTTCATTCTGTCTGTCTGCCTGCCAGTCAGTCAGTCTGTCTGTCTGTCTGTTTGCCTGTCTGTCTGTCTGTCCGTTAGCACGATAACTGCCGTAAAAAAGACTTAATCAAAATGAAATTTTAGTATGTTGTTCAGACTGTCTGTTGGACCTATGGGAATATAAATGAATAATATCACCCAATTAGTTTCGGATTGAACCCGGATTGAAAAAATGAAATACATTGAGCCCTATGGGAACTAATTTTTCAAACATTTTTAAACGGATTTAAAATTCACAAATTGCTTCGAAAATTTTAAATATTCAAATTGTTCCATAAAATATATAAAAAAAATTCAGCGAAATATATTCAGTAGTTTTTTAAATAAAAATTAAAATAATAATTACACCTCTTATATGAAACGATCACGTGACCATGATATGAAACGATCACATGACCCACTTCAACTTCCCACTATATGGCATCCATCTTGTGTCAAAATCGTGATTTTTAAAGTTCTTTTTAATTCATATTGAGTGTTGTATCCGTCCTAAAACTACTTTATTTTTGCTTAAATTCTGTGCATCTACATACTGAAACAACGCAATGACAATATATTTGAGTTTAAATGCTCATCTAAATTTGATTATTTCTACAACTAAGCCTATTTTTCACCTGTGTAAAATGTAAACAGCAAAATATGTAGAATGAGTTGTATTAGAATTCCTGTATTTTTTTAACACAAAATAATTTAGTCCATGGAGTCTGCATGGCTGATATGAATGAAATATTAATTGATTTTATAATGAGAACGATTTTTTTCGATGAAGTTTTAAGCATAAAGTTTAATTATTTGTAGCTCCATGGTCTTAAATAAAATGTTTAAATAAAATAAATTATTATAGTATTGTGATGAATGAAATGAATGGGAGAAAGTTATGAATGAAATCCTGTTTTTATGGAGAGATCCAGGCGTGTTATTTTTTCTATGACGTCATTTCAATTAATTTCAGTTGTTTTCGATGAAGTTTTCAAATATAATAAATTATCGTAGTATTATGATAATTCTAAAACTATTACCGAGGAATGTATAACATTTTAGAGATGTTTAAACCAGGAAATTTATATTTCAATGCCGTCATTTGAATGAAGTTCATTTTTTTCGATGAAGGTTAAGTTTTCAAATATAATAAATTAATGCAGTATTGTGATAAGTTTCAAAATATTACCGAGGAATATATTGCATTTTAGACTTGTTTAAATAAAATTGCATTGAAGTTGGAAAGTGTTTCATAATCAATGCTTTAAGCATGATTGATCTTTCTTGTTTTTTATATTTTGATATTGCAGCATGAATGACGATAATTACTATATAAAAAATATGACATAGCAAAAATGTGTATTGGAACAAGGATATCTTGTTACATAACAACACATTTTCTAATTGCTTTAAAAGTTTAATAAAAATTATTTACTTGAATTTATAAATATATTTTTTTTCCAAATGAGATATTTTTTTGCACTTACTAGTATGTATTATTAGAAAGAAACGAAACAGGTCTTCGATGTTTCGAAAGCATTAATAACACTCAGCGTGTTTTACACTACACTGTAAAAAGTTTCCTTTAAATTTCTGTACTGATATGGAAAATTTGGCCGTTTCTTTCTTTGGACACGCAATTTTTTTCGAGCCTAAAAAAATCTTTTGACAGCAGAATTCCTGTAGTCGGACACACAGACATTTTACTTATAGGGGACATTCCATAAGCTGTATGGTATACCTGTTGCCAAACGGTTTTAATTTCTGATCTTTAAATGCGTAGGGATCTGGATTTGAACGTAGGATATTAGTGGAACAACTTTCTAAAGCATCGAATTAGTGAGGAACCCGTTTAAAAGTACAGCTTCCGGTACAAGTAGGTTTCGTGTCAGTAAGAACCAAAATAGGATCTAATAATCCAATCTAAGAACTAAATCATAAGCAAAGAAAATTTTGCTTGTTAATTTATTTATTTAACAAAAAACTTCGTATTTTCAACCGGGAACCTGGATGTCTGATTGATACACGACTCATTCTTGGTACCATTTTAGCAGTGTGCGTACAATACATGTATAAAAAGTGTGCGTGCACCAAAAGTGAATATTGTCAAATCTATCCAGTAAATATCTACCGAAATATAGTCAAAATTGCAAAAATGGTGCTAAATTAACCAAAGAAAATACTCCAAGTTAATGCATTAATTAATTTAATTAATTTAATATACATGTACTATATTGTTTATTGAGGATGCTATCAATGTTGATAATTATCAGAGTTGAATGAGATATATGTTAACTGGATACTATGAAGCAGTTTTACATTTCGTCATCTGAAAAAGCGTCAAATGTACAATTCAACACTGAAAACATTTTTTTTTCTAGAATTAGCACTTGATACAATGATCATTCAGTAAGATTCGCTAGTGCAAAATAATATACAGCACAAACACCACAGAAGAGACAAAAATATATACTCAAAAATACAGAATGAAGACAAGAAAGAAAAAAGAAAATTGTAGTTCTATAAAGTTTTGAAGTCTATAAATCCATAAAGCAGTTCTTTAACTCTATAGTTCTATAAAGTCAACCAGGCTTTAGGACTTAAATCTTCCCTCCTGTGTGCAAATATTTTTCATATATATATCCTACCAAAGCCGGGGAGGTCATGAGAGGAGATACATCCATAACAATTCCAGCTCCACATATATCAGTTGGGGCTAGGGAGGAAGCTAAATCTAAATACATATTTAGCCAAGCAGTCATGTCCTGTCTCCAACCGAAAAGCGACAGCAGCATGACGCCTTTGGAAATTAGAAATTTTTAACAAGATAATTTATCCAATCCTTATCCTTTATTTGTTCTAACAGATTAGATTTACGGTTTTTTCTATCATATTTTTAATTACTCTCACAATAGATGAATAAAAAATAGATGAAAATATATATTATATGGAGATTGAATATATTTATTTCCCTTTCTGCCAACAACATGGCGCATTTCCAAAGATGCCAGAGCGAGAAGGGACCCATTGAAGTACAATATTCTTCTACAAAGTTTTCAGAAAACGAAGATCATGTATACAACCTTTAAGTTTTGTAGAGTCAGCATAGGTGGGATAAGTACTAACAGCTTGAATTTCTGCCATGGAGTCCGAGAGAATTAACGCATTTTCAAAAACTTCCATTTTATTATATAGCGAAAGTATTGAGCTACCCACATTTGACTTTTTATATCTATGCCTGCACAATGAATATAACGTTTTCGAACTTTCGAACTTATGCAGAAAAAAAATGCAAGCATCAATATTTTAAAAACACTTGAATTAGCCTCAAGCCACTGATTTAATTTGTTACACTGCCGTTGAAGAAAATGTAAGATAATTTAATGCATGGCATATTATATTTTTATGCTGATTTTCTTTATGCTGACTTCTAAAATTATTCACAAAACTGTCAATGAAAACATAAGTAAAAGTGTAATTCAATAAAATTACATGAATTTAATAGCCGCTTTAATTTACACCATTTGTCAAATTTTGACTTATGCTATATATTCAAATATGAAAATAGACATATACACTGAATAGAGTACAATGTCAAACAAGTATTCTTATTCAAAGCGTTATTATATTAAATCAATTTTGAAGAAATGAAATTCCTTTTTACTATAATTCGAAATATAAATCCGTCTCAATGAATTATCCAGTCTTCTTATCAAGACAAGAATGCCCTATGCAAACAAATACCCCAGAATTCCTTTAAATGTTGAAAGGCCCATCTTTATTTGTCTTTTATATTAAGCAGTCTTATTGTAATCGCGTCAAGTCAACAATGCTCTTAAATTGCTCTCCTAATCACGAATTTCAATGAAAGGGGGATGATTTTCTGGTAGATTGAAGATGACCTGAAGGAATAAATATTCCACGCTTTGTATTACGGATAATGTTAATGGAGCTATTTAATTTATAAAATATCTGTAAAGTTCAATTGTACCATTTTGTAAATATATGTACATTGTGTATATTTTAAATGTGTGCATTTAACTGCATAATATAATGGGTAGTTTAGTTTAATGATAAATATTGTGAAAAAACAAAAACGAATATTATGGTTAGTAAGAAAAATAAGATTATATACACACACACACACACACACACATATATATATATATATATATATATATATATGTTAGCTATCAAATTAGCTATCAAATATGGTTTACCCATCATAGCATTTGAAGAATGGAAATAAAATCTCCTGAACAGTTTTGCCAACCAATATCATAGCAAACTCAAAAATCAGCAAAAATCATTCATTCCCACTTCTATCAGGGAAATACAAGAACGTTTTGTGATCACATATACAGACAAAGTGGTATCTAATTACGCATTTACCTGCAAACCTTTTTACATAGAAGTCTTACAGAAATATTATATGGAATCCACTATGTACAAAGCTTTACCTTATAATTTAACTATTATGTCAAATAAGATCAGGGCTTTGTATAAGCGAATCGGTATCACTTTAAAAAATGTATCCTTTCCTTATTTAGTACTCATTCCGAAGTTGCATAAAACACCAGTAAAATTCCGTACGGTTACTGTTGGATGTAATACATATATTACGTTAGCTAACAAAAAACTAATGAAAATTCTTCAACCTGCATATAAGGCTTTATTGGTACAAAATCCAATAATCATAAAAAACAGCTATGAAGTCATAAAGCGATTGAAATATTGCAATAAAGAAATACAGTTTACAAGCTATGACTTCCGTGACCTTTTCAACAACATTGATCTTAATAAATTACATGCGATACTTTTACTGGTGCATACAGAATACAACCTTAAAAAAGTGATCACTTTGCGTAGGTATATGGATCTAATTCAGCTGGTATTGTTTGAAAACATACTATGTAACGGAGAAGTATTTTATCAGCAAAAAGAAATAATCAGGTATTATACGAGATGCCATATTACAGATATGTGGACGATGTGATTTTAGGACATTACTCAAGTACTCCTGAACTTGAATTTGACTTTTATCCTCCGGAATTGGAACTTGTTAAGAACCCTAATAGCGTCAAAGACGAAGTAAATTTCCTTGACATAACCATAAGATACAAGCATAAAAATGGAATTCATACAGTAATGTACAATAAACGTAATAATTATGATATGAAGATAAACCAAATTATTGGATGGAGGTCGAATTTAACTAGGAATATTTTCCGTAACATCATAACAGGACACCTTAGAAGAAATCGCAATAATAATACTTTCAGAAAGGATTGTCTTACTAGTAATAAAAACATTTTACAAGAAACACTTAAAAATCATTACCCAAGGAATTTCCTTAAATATATTTATAATTATTTCTTTAAAGAAGAGGATTTTCATTCAGTGATGACTTGAATGTATGACATCATAATGGACTTATCAATGTACGCATGCGTATGGGCACATACTTTAAGTGGCGTAGCGGGTGTTCTGTTTTAGTCGGTAGTATGGTTCGCACAATGTTTTATTGTTTTCGTCGTTCCATTTCTGTCTGCATTTTGGTGCCTTCATTTTTGCACATGCTGCGAGGATCTATCATTGAATTGCATTGGTATCCGTGGGCGTTGTCTAGACGTAAAAGTACTTAAAACGAGAATGAGAGGTCGCTATCCCTCTCAGCCATTTATATGCAATTCATATGGTTTCCCCCTCCCTTTCTGATTCGTTTTTAATGGTTATATATATATATATATATATATATATATATATCACGTCTTGTTAGATTTTTATTTTATATCTATGAGATAGTCAGTTATTAAATTTATACTTGTATTTCATATTGTTTTTCCTACTTTTACTCCTTATTGGGGAAACTGATTTTTATCTTATGTGTGACAACGGTAGATGATTTGCATTTTTTGCAACGCATGCAGCACATTATCTCTCACACGGTTTTGATATTGTGTTAATTACTTGATTTCTTTATATTTTTTGTCTCGCTATAATCTAATTATGCTTGATGATTGAGCATATGGTTTTCATACTAATTAAATATCAGCACATTCAGGAAAATGTGTTTGGTGATGTTTAAAAATTTGATTTATATATTAAGTTAAGTATTAACTTGATGTACAATTGCAATTGATAAACAGGATCTCAATAACTCAGCAAGTTAATTTACTGTGTTTCCTGGTGTTCCTGAAATTCAAATGGATTAATATACATAAGTGTCTTGACTTACACAAATGAAGGGCCACATTTGGGCAAATAAAGTATTATTAAAATATTCTTTAAACTTGTTCAAGATTAAATTTATCAATAATTATATTTACAAAATTAGCAGTTATTAACATTTTTCTTTATTACAGATAATTTTACTTAGACAGGGCGAAAGTGATATAGTAACCTATTACTGACTTAGACTCAGTTATTTCCACAAATAAATTAAAAAAACTGTATATTTTTCCTTGGAGCACTTCAAGAACACAAAGAGCTTGTTTGCACACTTTTCACAAACGGTACTACACATTTTTGTTGATTTTACATTTACACATGAAATACCTTTCTTGCACACATCACATTTTAGAGATAATTTTCGTCAACGGCCGACATGGAAAAATCAAATATATAAATCGCGACATCACATTGTCACGCCAACTCAAAAACCGAAGTCATAGAAGCATAATTCACTATCCAACTCTACAATCGAAGTCATAGCAGAATAATTTGACTTTCGAGATATGGCATTGTAACGACAAATCTAAAATCGAAGTCATAGAAGCATAATTCACCATCCAACTCTACAATCGAAGTCATAGCAGAATAATTTGACTTTCGAGATATGGCATTGTAACGACAACTCTAAAATCGAAGTCATAGAAGCATAATTCACCATCCAACTCTACAATCGAAGTCATAGCAAAATAATTTGACTTTCGAGATATGGCATTGTAACGACAACTCTAAAATCGAAGTCATAGAAGCATAATTCACCATCCAACTCTACAATCGAAGTCATAGCTGAATAATTTGACTTTCGAGATATGGCATTGTAACGACAACTCTAAAATCGAAGCCATAGAAGCATAATTCACCATCCAACTCTACAATCGAAGTCATAGCAGAATAATTTGATTTTCGAGATATAGTATTGTAACGACAACTCTAAAATCAAAGTCATAGAAGCATAATTCACTATCCAACTCTACAATCGAAGCCATAGCAGAATAATTTGACTTTCGAGATATAGCATTGTATCGACAACTCTAAAATCGAAGTCATAGAAGCATAATTCACCACCCAACTCTACAATCGAAGTCATAGCAGAATAATTTGACTTTCGAGATATAGCATTATAACGACAACTCTAAAATCGAAGGCATAGAAGCATAATTCACCATCCAACTCTACAATCGAAGTCATAGCAGAATAATTTAACTTTCGAGATATGGCATTGTAACGACAACTCTAAAATGAAAGTCATAGAAGCATAATTCACCATCCAACTCTACAATCGAAGTCATAGCAGAATAATTTGACTTTCGAGATATGGCATTGTAACGACAACTCTAAAATCGAAGTCATAGAAGCATAATTCACCATCCAACTCTACAATCGAAGTCATAGCAAAATAATTTGACTTTCGAGATATGGCATTGTAGCGACAACTCTAAAATGAAAGTCATAGAAGCATAATTCACCATCCAACTCTACAATCGAAGTCATAGCAGAATAATTTAACTTTCGAGATATGGCATTGTAACGACAACTCTAAAATGAAAGTCATAGAAGCATAATTCACCATCCAACTCTACAATCCAAGTCATAGCAGAATAATTTGACTTTCGAGATATAGCATTGTAACGACAACTCTAAAATCCAAGTCATAGAAGCATAATTCACAATCCAACTCTACAATCGAAGTCATAGCAAAATAATTTGACTTTCGAGATATAGCATTGTAACGACAACTCTAAAATCGAAGTCATAGAAGCATAATTCACCATCCAACTCTACAATCGAAGTCATAGCAGAATAATTTGACTTTCGAGATATAGTATTGTAACGACAACTCTAAAATCGAAGTTATAGAAGCATAATTCACCATCCAACTCTACAATCGAATTCAGAGCAGAATAATTTGACTTTCGAGATATAGCATTGTTACGACAACTCTAAAATCGAAGTCATAGAAGCATAATTCACCATCCAACTCTACAATCGAAGTCATAGCAGAATAATTTAACTTTCGAGATATGGCATTGTAACGACAACTCTAAAATGAAAGTCATAGAAGCATAATTCACCATCCAACTCTACAATCGAAGTCATAGCAGAATAATTTGAGTTTCGAGATATAGCATTGTAACGACAACTCTAAAATCGAAGTCATAGAAGCATAATTCATCTCCCAACTCAACAATCGAAGTCATAGCAGAATAATTTTACTTTCGCAACATGACATTGTCACGCTACCTCTAAAATCGAAGGCAGAGAAGCATAATTGGACTTCCAACTTTACAATAAAAATCATAGCAGAATAATAAAAATGAACTTTTTTCTCAAATGTGTTGTACGGTGGTACTCTGTGGGCTTCCTTGTTCTCATTGACTTCTCGTGATACGTGTTTGGCTGATTTGAAATGCATGCTCAGCCTTGATAAATCTATTTCGAAATAATCAAAAACTTAAGCCTAGAGCTAATATTTTGTCCTCATAGCTATGCTTTGCCTAGTTTGGGACAGTTCCTTGTTTTTGTGTTTTAATTGATCGAATCTTACCAGTTGTTACACAATAACTGGTAAAATTCGATTACACACACACACATAATATTTTAACTTGTCAAAGACAGATATACCAGTACTCTTAAAATATCATGCTCCAATTTTTTTAATAAGATTTATTTATCTTAATAATATACTAACACTTAATTTTTCAAATATATTTTAATTCATCCCCGAAAGAACATTTAATTTTTCTTATCGATGCATTTCATATTGATGCTTAATATGTCATTCAATTCTACACTATTTAAACGTTTTTAGTTTAATAAAAATAGATTCACGTTTCAAAAAATGTATTTCCTATTTCTGACCATCTTACTTAAAATTGGTTCAGTTAGGTTATGTCTCGTAGTTGATATTGCATGTATACAGAGTTTTACCCTTATAGATTATCAGGACGTTTATTGTTTGACTTGGGAGTATTTTAGACTCCACCCCCAGATGCTGTCCTCCTAGGAGAAAAATTGAAATTTCGTTATTGTTAGATACTGTCACGTGGTCGATACAATAAGTGTAAAAAGATTTAGCCTTCGAGATCATCTGTTAGGCTTATTGGCGGTATGGAAATACTTCTAGAATATCACCCCTCATTTTATCCACTCCTGGAGAGATAAATCAAACATCTTTCTCAGTTATTTTCTATCCTGTGGTAAATAGCATAAGTGTCCAAAACTCCAGTCTTCTAGGTCATTTGGAACGTCTATAATGTATGTAAAGGCACGCACATATTAAACAGTGATTATATAGATTTTGGATATTCATGGAACTATTTCCTATGAAGAAACGTGATAAACCCAGGATCATAGATGATGGTATAGCTCATTTGGAAAAATGATAGTTTAAATTACGATGGGAATGTAAATGATTTCAAAATAGTATAAATGATCACAAATCACTTAAATTCCTGAAATTGATCTACATAAATAAGCTGTTAGTCATGTGAAGATAAAAATTTGAATATTTTAATAAAAGTCGCGTATTTCTTTTTTCATTTTCATACTGATAATGAAGCAACCTAATTAATATGTGGAACATCAATGCATAAGAATGCAGAGTGGAATTACGCAATTAAAATATTTTTCTACATGAATTTTATTATTAGTTAATTATTGTAACATCAAAGTCGTCTCTGCTATAATGACTCTATACGTTAAGATTTTATATTACATATTGAGCCAGCTATATTGCATTTTCAAAGAATATAAGCACATTCAATAATTGCAATTTAAAATTTGAGTAAATGAATGATATGTAATTTGAAAGTTTAACCCAAAACTAGGTTCATTTCATGAAAGTTAGAAAAAAATTATTATCAACAGATTGTTCCATCTTATATTAAAATTTAGCTGTTTCTCCAAATTATATTCGGTAAACAAATTGTTTAAAATAAATACTTAACAAAGTACATCAACAATGAGAGAAATTCCAAAGATACCCTATCAAACTGAAATAGAATAAATTAACTGAATAAATATATTTGCATTTTGTATTGCATGTAAACAAATGCCATGTTTACACGAGCAAAAATAATGAGCTAAATGCATTAACGGCTGACAATGTATTCTTTCCCGTTTATCTATTCTTTTATATCCAGAAGTATTCTCATTTTAAGCGCATCATATCAGTATGAATGGGTTTAAATCACATACATAAATGGCGAATTTAAATGCGTTTGAGATGCTTTTTCGATAATTACATTAGGGCTGATAAAGAACTCTCGTTTAACACAATGAATAATGAGAACTGCGGATTTCGATTTCTGAAATAAAAAAACTAAATGAACTTAAAATTTACTAAATGATTGAAATCGAATTGCAATATTTTGTCACTGATGAATTTAAAGACTTATCTTATTGAGATTCGAAATTCAAACCTTCCTACGAGCACAGATCGAAAAATATGTTTTTAATGCGTATTTCATATCAATTGTGATTTAATTTACCTCCATCTGTAATCACTTTTTATGTAATGCATATATTCATTCTAAATGTATACCTAAAATGTATTTACCTAGTACAAAGATGTAATTAAAAAATTAAAATAAATCATAGGTACAACATGCATTTGATTAACCTCTAGCTTGCGGGGTCGAAAATTCTAAACTCTCTCTCAGAACTGGAATATTTGTTCGAATTTCTACCCCTTTTGCCATTAGCCGCAAATAAAGATGGGTGTCAATCATTGTCCCCCTGGAATCCTAAATGAGGTGTAAGATATATTCTTCCCTGTAAAATCCCTTTCTACCGTGGGAAACTTGGAATAAGGGATATTCTTCTGATTTTCACTTTTCCTAGCATTTCATTGAAAACTTAAACTATTTATATAAAATGTATACTCTGGTCTTTTTAAATAAATAACACAACGTTTAGAAAGATAATCTACGCCTTTGAGATATTGTTCATTATTGATCCAAAATGCGGAAAATCCTAAAACATTAAATATTTTCACTATTATCATATGACAAAATACTTTAAGTACATTTAACCAATAATTAATAAACACTATTGTTTAGTAGATATTAGCTACTCGCTAGATATCAGATATTTTTTTTAACAGACACATGATATCTCATGAAACAATGAACCACTTTACATAAACTTGTTATGCATATTTTAATTGGTAGCAGCAATAATCATATTTATTTTAGAGAGATCTATATTGTGTTATTATTTTCCAACAAAATAGAAATCTGTTAAACTGTAGTGGAAGTCATGAGTTCGATGCATTACTTTGATACATGTATATATATATATATATATATATATATATATATATATATATATATATTATTTTTGAAAGAAAATAGCCTGATTTAGGAAAAAAAAATTTCTCTATTGTACGCCATTGCAAATATAGTGATGAATTCTGTAAATCGGATGTAAAATACTTAATCAACTCAGTCATATTGAATGGCACCTAATCAGGATAAAAAATAGAAACAGTAAAATATTAGGACAGAAATCGGAAGTTCGCAGATTGTATTCACGGACTTATTTTGTGGTCCAAAGTTTTGATAGTTTGAAAATTTTAAAGAAATTAAAAATGAATATATATATATATATATATATATATATATATATATATATATATATATATATATATATATATATATATATATATATATATATATGAATATTATGGAGTATTTATGAATATGAATAAAGTATTTATGAATATTATGGAATATTTATGAATATGAATAGAGTATTTATGAATATGAATATTATAGAGTATCTATGCTAAAAATGTATGAACTACGGAAGTATACTGGATGAATAATGAACTCCAAATCCTATTCTGGAGATCACTTTCTTTTTTCCATATTTGAAAAATTAAAATTCCCCGTTCTTCGATTCTTTCACCTTCTACATATGTGTCAGGAGAATCGCATCCTCTGATCTATTGTACGTTCTCTGATGGGTGGACGCCAGTACCTGCAAAGGGGCGGGTCGAACTGTTTGGGATAGGGGATGTCCCAAACAGTTCAAACCATCTTTTTGAAAGGTTCTTCGTTTGGGATTGATGCTGTTCCACCCGTAAGCAAAATGTTAAAGTAATCAACCGGGTTTATGCACAAAAATCAGTCTATTTCTTAAGCACAAAGATATTGCGCACCAACATCAGCTAAAGCAAGTTAGTTTCGGGTGTCTTGTATTTCAAACTGTTTGATATCATTCATAAACTATGCTGTATGGCGTATTTTATCGCTCAGATTATTTAAAAATGCAGTTTGAGTGGAGTTTTATAGAAAAATGTGTGTCATATTAATGCAAGAGGTATGTAACCATTAATTAGCACGGTGAGCAAACTCTAACAAATATGCAAATTACGCTATTATTCAATGTGTGCGATGAGATAAAGAAAAGCGATCTTCCCTTAAACGCAAACGAAAAATTCCTTGTGCATTTTCATAATGCGAGATCTAATCCCGATTGCTCTGTGTAAATTATAAGAAATAGCTTATTTGATGGATATATTTGTATTTATTTTGAGTAGAGCTTTGTTTCAACTGCTTTAACTCCTTGTATGCAACTACGACGAGTATTACTTGTATATACACACACACACAAATGTAATATATATATACGAGTATATATATATATATATATATATATATATATATATGTATATATATATAGTATATTAGAATCTTTTTGAGGGTTGTCGTGATATTCTACAGTCATTATATGGATTTTATTCCGTTTAACTGACTAATTCATTGTTCATTAAGAGATAATGTATTTCTGCTTACATACAGCATTAAATATTATACTCCGAAAAGTTATTTGGAATATAGCGATTTTGTGCCATTCGTGCCAACTTAATAATAGTCTCAAATGTTTTTTCTTACATGTACAAGATGCTTTATAACATATTTGAATTTTTTACCGCAGGAGATTAAATTATATATTCTATTATTAGAAATTTATGTATATTGTTTGTCTTTTAATAGCATAGATGCATTAGTGCACTATTAGTGCACTAATGGAATTGCTGTTCTATAGCTATATATAGTGTTTTAAGAATACTCGACAATCTTATAAATATTTAATGTGTTCTAAACTTAAAAACTGGAGAAGATATTTTGATGAAAACACAAAATCTACCATTTTATACTATCCGTTTAGATCAAAATACCATTACTCAAAAAATGATTATAAACTTTTACATAATAATTATCTAATTTGGCATCTGTACATGTAAAAATAAAGTGTGGGGAATAAAACAGAATTTCTGATTTAATCAAAAACCTACGCTCTACCATCCAATTTTGAAAGAATTTTTGGACCATCTGCAAAAAAAAAGTTAAGTGTAATTTATCTAGGTTTGTAAAGGTTAAGGGTAATTTGTTCCATGAATATCATTGCGAGTTTTAAGTTAGAACCGTCACTTCTGTTTAATGGACTCCAGAATTCAATCAAATTTTTGGAGTAATCAACTTTTCTAAACTATATAAAATTTGTTTTCTGTATTTTTATGGCAATACATCATACAGTTTTGTAGTGTCACTATAATTTTCCATACGAACTTTCTAATTAGAAATTTGTCACTAAAATAAAACGGTCCAAACGTTGTAAGCCTGTTTAGATTGTTTAAAACAACCTGTGGAATGATCCTCAGATTTTTTTTTCTTTGAGGATTGAATCCTTGATCGTATCTCCCTTATAAATATACGATTGTATGACCTTGTGTCACTTTCAATACTCTGGATATTAAAGTTTTATGAAGTTTTGCCAAAAGGTATTGAGAATTTTGATTTACATTTCAATATGTCAGATTGATGACTAGAAATTTAGAATGTTTCGAATGTTGAGCAAAATACTGTAAACTTTATAATATATTAAATATAAATAGACAAAACACTTTCAAACTTGTAAAAGGAAGTTTTCTTGCTTATATCTTGTTTCAACCAAATATTATGAACGGTTTTGCAATCCTTTTCAATGTGACGTCAACAACATCTCCAAAAGTTGCACATTTCAATCAACAGGGCTTCGATTAAATGTCAATAATACTTTCACTTCTATTTTGTACGTGGAAAAAGTAATTCTATTTTTGCCTCAATCTGTGGGTGCATTTGTGGTGTAAATATAAGTGCTAAATCTGTTATAGTATATAAGAAAACTTATATATACTCTGTCAGTAAATTTAATTTTTAAATTTGTCATCAAAACGTATTCTTATTCCCCTAAATTTCGCAATACGCAAACGCTTCCGGCATATATAAATGTACCCCATAAAGCCCTCGAAGCCGGCTATAAATAAATGTATCTTATCTCAATAAATACAAGTATATCTCGTGAATTCCACATTTCCATTTCAATTTGAAAATATGCCACAAATCTTTAATTTATAATAAGCTATAGTTTTTAATTCGTAATAAGATATAAGTTTTGAAAAAACATTATTAGAATATTTAATTCGTACTATGATGTACACCAAGTTAATCCTTAAAAATATAAGCTTTTTATAATCTAAATAGATTTATAAATTATGTAGCATATATTATAAGAATGAATATAAGCATCACTTTCAACAGGGCAAATGCTCTTTATCATCCTTCGATATAATTATCGGGAAGCGCCTCAACTTAATTTGAATTTTTAATCTGAGAAAGTGATTAAGCCCATTGTTGTTGCTATGGCGCGCACACAATAAAAACGTATCATCATTAAAGGAAAATAAAAAAATAATAATATTCAAACATTTAATAGGATCTGTTTATTTGCATTTCATTGAATAAACATTTAGTGGCTGTATAATAAGGTAATCAATTACTATTTAGGTTAAATCATTTTAACCAGCTTTAATGCACAATTTTTGAATGTTTTAATTTATGATAATTCTGTAGCATCCTTTAATAATGCAGCCGATATATTAATATATCTTTATTGATATCACATGAAATTTGAAAATAGATTTCTCGTGTCCCATTTTCATTCTCCGGTTCAGGATTTAATTATATCTAATTGTCTAGGTATTTATCTGTCAAGGCTGCAATGTCAGTCTGAAATTTTTATCTTCTGAAACAATTGATTAATTGGAAGATATATTATTTGTATCATATTTTATAAATAATTTAAATATATGTGTTAGTGAGCAAAATTAAATAACTGGAATGCTGCAAACACTGGTTTTTATAATTTATGGATCAAACAGAAATATCGCATTAACTTAAGATATACTACTATTATAACAGTCGCATAAACAGTTCTTAAGATATTATTTTTGTACTTTCCCTTGCTAGAAGAGAAGAATTATTTCTGTGCACAAAAAGAAAATCGGAAATTGAAAGTTTATGCTTTCCCAGATTATAGATTATCGTAAATCACATTTTAGCAGTTCTTTTTCTCTATAGGTATGTCTGTTTGCCAAGTCATCAAATGGAGGTGATGCTGTTTTATTTAAAACACCTTATCCAAATGCAGCCATTTTTTTTCTACATAGTTATTTTACTTACTACTCCAGAAAGTAATCAAGTTTCCTGTTTCTTTTTAATTTTACACCATACTTGACCATTACTTTACACCATAATTTTACACTATATGTGCAAATGTCGATTTTACGACATTATAACATCTCTATAACTTCTATACCGACTGTACCCAAATTTAACCGATAGCTACTAATATGCTAGTAATTGCAATGTTCAGCTGGTAATAGCAATATATTTTGTGTCGTACGAAATATAGGCATGCATATTTTGTCATATAAAATTTCGTAGCCGGTTTTCCTCCAGAATTCCTGAACCAACTAATACCAAATTATACTTATACCATATTTTATTTTGAAGTAGGTCACTTGATATCTTCATATAATATGGGTATAGTTATTTTTAAATTTTTAATTGAGAAGACACCAAACACATTTTATGGAAAATTTTTTATATGTTTTCTGGGATAATATGAATATTTCCTAAAATTTTCGTACAATTTGTGAATTTTAGCTTCGTTTCAAAAGTGTTAGAATAATTAAGTCCCATAGGGTTTGTTTTTCACTTATTCAACCCGGGTTCAATCCAAAACTAATTGAGTGATATTATTAATTTTCATTACCATATGTCCCACAGTTCGTCTCAACAACAAAAATTTCATTTTGATAAAGTCATTTTTATGATAGTTACCGTACGAATGGAAAGACAAACAGAATGGCCAAAGGCATAAACACTTTTCAACCGTGTTCAAAGTGTTAAAAGTTTGTACTTCATATATTATTCTACTTTTGCTTTTTCACTTAAAAATTCTGAAAGATTTTTGACGAAGTATTACAATTTTCTTTTTCAAAATCTCTTGTGAGATGGCATTGTTTTTGCAAGATCTTATACACAAAATTTGGTACATTATTTTTGAATTTTTCTTAAACTTTTGACTGGAGAAAGTCGACACTACGTGTTACGCCCTTTACGATATCCACCAGATTAAGTATAATAAAATATTTTAATATGATATATTCTATAGTGGACTCAAGCTGTTGATTTAAAAGTATAATTTTCTTCAATATAGGCGTCATATTGTCAGGAAAATCGCAGGCACACTTATTCCCACTTATTTTGAATTAATTTCGAGTCACAGAATATTTAAAAAACGTTATATATAATTAAGCAACTTTATTTGTGGAATTAAATACTATTCTACATGCATATTAAAAACATTTGCATGTAGTAGCTTGTTATTTTTTGTGAGAAAATACGTTTTCTCTAATAGTTTTTTGTCTCTACAACAATTGACGACGTTTAAATTGCTCCGTATAATATTAATAAAATGTTAATGATGTTTTGATATATGCTGTGTGCTTAGTATATATAGTTATTTTTTGTTTTGATTATTAAAGCCACCATAATTTATATTATGTGGCGTACGTTTCGAGATTGAGGAAAATTGATTGAAAACAAATGTTCTAAAGACATATTCAAATTGATTTAAGATTTATTTGTAAATTATCTGCTTCCCACATTAGTTTTGCTTCCTTAGTACAACTCCGTTTATATTTCCTTTAGCTTTATTTTCCTTTTATAAGTTTAAAAGTTTTTAATTTCTTTTTTAAAATTTCTTAATTTCAGTTTTTAATTTCATTTTTTTTTAACTGGCAAGATTGAGCTGCTTAAAACAATAAAAAAATTCCACTTCCACAGACATTGCAAAATATTCCATGACAAAATTGCAAGTCGTTATAAAATCAAACTTAATTTAAACCTTTGAAAAGATCGGAGGTCCTGTAATGCTCAATGCGATCATTCAATAATTATCATAATCTACACATCATACAATCATATCTCAAACATCTCCAATTATTTGCTGAAATAACATATCAGAGTTCAATGATTAATGCTGGCATATGCAGATGGTATTCTCTGATCTATAACCAATCGCGTATCAAGTTCCACGGTCCAGTCGGTTTTGACTATGCAACATTTCAAATTCGCAAGTTAATTGATGAGTATAAGTTAATATCGCGAACATTTTGTATTTACAATTGGTATCTTCCGTAATTTGTCATCAAAGTTTACGCCTGGAATAAATATTATAAGTTAAAATGATGAATTGGGCATGGTGAAACAGTAACATACCTGGTATTGGGCATGATAAATGTACTGAAATCATGGATAATATTTGAATCAGGTTTGAATATAGAAAGGGTGAATAATTATAGTTCATTATTCAAATTGGTTGTTAAACAAAATCAAACCTACATTAATGATATCTATGGAAACTCAGGTATTAATAAAAGTAGGCGAGAAAGGACTATTACAGATTCAAGCTAAAAATCAAAATATATAAAACTTATATACTGAAAGTAGGTTTCCAATAGACGACTTTCTCTACATAATTAACACGTTTTGCTTTTCTAAAAAACAGTAGCAAAAAATAGAAAATTGGAGTATTTGTAAAAATGTGTCTATTAAGATCATTAGACTTCTTGTTGACTATTGAAAAGAAATCTCTTATCATCAAGTGTTCCATTTTCTTTAAATCCAAAGTTGGTAATTTAATGATTTCCAAAAGCACATATATTAATGAAAATCTCCAACATTCTCGCAGATACATCTGACACAACCAGACCCAGTGAGCATTAAGGCACGTTGCTCTATCTAACCCGATGCTCAGGTCAACGATAGTTATTGAAGGGTGGTTGTCAGACTTCCAGCAAAAAAGACGGAGCTTCATAGTATGCAAAAACGCGAATACATATGGATTTCGAAATGACTATCTAAGTATCACTATCGAGAAGTTGACTCTCATATCATTCACCTTCCATGACCCTCTCTGATATGTCAGTCTGATAAATCCAGAGATTGTGGCCTAGCCACCACATAAATAGAAAAACTGCCGAGTGCAAGACTGTGCGATAAAAGTTAACGATTTAAGTTAACTATTTTGAGATTTATACCGCTTTAAATAAATTTAAATTAAAAAAGCCGGATTTGCAATCTCTTAAACTGAATACTGAAGTTAAGGCATCTAATAATTCGTCTATATTGTGATGTAAATGTTGTTAATGTTAAATAATAAACTAATGAAATTAAGAAATTTGAGTTTTCAGTTAACTGCAATTATAGTACAGCTAAAATATGTGTTTTGATGCAGCAGCAAATTAGAGGATTAATTAATACAAGGTTTTAGAATAATAGAACATAATAAAAACTAAACAAGATTAATTTAGTATTATCATGATTTTCTCCACTTCATTTCTATCATTATGTTATTTATATTTTTAGAAGTACACTAGCTATAAAATTATACTACTATTTAATACTTAGACGTGTTACGTTAGACGTTAGACGTTGAATGAAGTTCATTTTTTTCGATGAAGGTTTAAGTTTTCAAATATAATAAATTAATGTAGTATTTGTGATAAGTTTTAAAATATTACCGTGGAATATAGTGCATTTTAGACATGTTTAAATAACATTACATTGAAGTTGGAAAATGTTTCATAATTAATGCTTTAAGCATGATTGATCTTTCTTGTTTAGATGCTATTGTTTCTCATAACTTTTATAATTTTCAATCTTCTGTTTTCGCAAACCTACGTTTACCAACACATGTATTCCGGCTAATTCTTTTTACCCTATTTCTTCTAAAATGGCTTTCTTCATTGCATATTTCAATCGCGCTTTTAATGTTAGTTCTACTATTACTTCTTTAAATAATGAAATTGATTTAATTTTTAAACGCGGTCAAGATGATTGTTACTATTATGAGTTTACTCATAATATCTTCACTAAAATTCACTAAAAGTTTTTACAACTCTTTTCTAGTCTTATTTCTGTTAATAATAGTTTACAGTTTAAGGCTAGTTGTCCTTACCATCCTAAAATTTTTCGTCCACTTATTAATTTTTGTTCCAAATTTAAATTTAAACCAGCTCATTTAGCTGTTACCACCTTATTCAATCGTATTCGAACTGATAAATTTAAGGATATTGTTAACTTTAAAAATCTTGCTGGGGTGTACGTTGTATCCCTTCTTTCTCCAGATATTATCTGTAAGTTGTATATCGGCAGTACTAAACGTACGGTTGATATCCGTTTATTCGATCATGCAAGAGACATAAAAAATGGTAAATTAACGACTTCTCTTGCCCATTTCGTGAATAAAGATAATTTTCGCCCCCTTTTGGAAAGTATTTTCTTTTGATTAGCTGTAATAACCCCCGTTCTATCTTGCTATATGAAACCCTTTTTACTTACTTATATTGTTCTATTTGTATCGTTATATATATCATTACTTGTATCGTTCTATTTCTAATTTTGACCCTATTCAGGTCTTAAGTTGTTACGTCTAGTGAATTGATCTCGATTCTCTGCATGTTAAACCTTTGCATAGTTACATTAATTTATAATTATACTTATTATATATATTTTTAAACTGTTTTTTGAAATATTTAACTGTATCTTTGAACTTTGTATAAATTGTAATTTAAATCAAATTTATAATCCACTATTTTATGCGGCTGACAATTTCATGATATGCAAATTTTACATGACAGTATTGAACTGTATTTAAGCACGTTGGCATCTATTTCTAATTGTATTGCCACTGAGGATGAACACGGAAGATGCTTGAAAGTGCTTTGGCTGTAAGTACGTCTGTAGGATGATAGTATAATAAAATTACTTTTGTATCTGTTTGG
This sequence comes from Amaurobius ferox, assembly GCA_951213105.1. Lineage (NCBI taxonomy): Eukaryota > Metazoa > Arthropoda > Arachnida > Araneae > Amaurobiidae > Amaurobius > Amaurobius ferox. Next base: position 120,796,246 of record OX578136.1, read on the forward strand.
GAATTGTCATTTGTTAATAATTAGTGTTTTGAAATTGTGATGTGTCGCCACTCCTGGTATAAAACTATCAAACCACTCCGGAAAAGAATATAAAAATTATAAATAATTTTTGTCAAAATGGTTAAAGATTAATGAATGAGGCTTAAAAGATACATAATTTTAAACTGGTAAAATGCAATATTCATACTTATAAAAATTAACACCTAAATTTATGAAAGCTGATTTTATAGTTTGATATACAGTGCGTTTTACAATTTTATTGTTACATTTGAGTAACGTAAAGAAAGGATTAAATTAACAAATCAAAGCAATTTATTTTAGAATATTGAAAATCGCATTTAATACAAAATGAATAAATTCGGGTGCAAGATAATGCAAGTACAAATGCCTTATGTAATTCTTAATATCATTCTACATAATACTTGAGAGAAAGTATTATTTAAAAATTACGCCCATCATTCAATTATGTAAGCGTTTTACAATTCCTAAAATAATAATTTGAAAAAAATAAAGTCGTTGTTTATGACCTTGTAAAAGATTATATGATTTCAATTGTATGCGTTATCAGTAAATTTAAATTGAAAGTATAACAAAACATATTTTTTACAGTTTATCTAATATGAAAAACATTAGGCAGACATTTTGCAATAACAATAGTATTTTACCCTCCAAGAATTGTTGAAGCATACATTTCTCAAGATCTACTGAAGTCAGAGCTTAAATGATGGCTGAAATGGATTTAGCATCATATTTTAAAGGCAGTAGAGGGTGGTATTAAGTATTTTCAGTTCCAGTTTATTTTTTATTTCCTATTCACAATTTTTAATTTCCCTTAAATAATCTATTTTTGAAGGTTGAGTTACATAGATGGTGACTGATATAAGTTCATAATTAAATTTCACAGAAGATGGGGTGGTTCATTAGGAATTTTTCTCTTCGTTTCACTTCTGGTACGATATTTTTCTTAATGCATATATGTCTCAGGATTCGCTATGGATATAGTTTAGATTATGTGTGATATGGACGTATCATTAGATTCCTTAGGAAATAGAGGTCTCACTCGGAATTTTAACTTCTAGTCTAATTCCATTTTCAGTTCAAAAATGTTTCTTGACTTTTTTAAACACTATATATAGGTCCTAGATGGTCTCTAATATGTATTTAACATTAAATTATGATTGGATTTAACATTAAATTCTCACATTGATTTCCACTTCAGATTCTAGAAATGTCTGTTCTGATTAAAAACATTACATTTTCTTTTCAACATATTTTTCAGAAGATTGGCTATAAGCACAGCTTACATGATAATTGTTACGATTTCAACGTCGAATTTGAAGAGTTTAATAATGTGTTATTTTTTTCATTTACATCTTTATTTCTATTTTTTTATACTGTAGGGTGATAGGATGTTGTTTAAAGGTAATAAAACAACGAACACCCTCCTAATTACCGTTTATATTAGCCATACCGGTGCTGGTGACGAACAAACAATGTAACAAAATTGTCTTACGTTTGAATATGACTTAAGTCCTCGGATATAAGATGTAGTCTTGGCATAAAACCCTTGAGTGCTGTTACCAAATAAAGTATTTTAGTTCTAAAAGCCTAAGAATAATACTCTGACATTTTATATGTGACAGTGTGTATATACATTTTTCACCACATTATATTAACATTATTCTGTTAATACATAATTCAGTTAATACATTAATACAAGGGTTTAAACAATTGTCTTTTAATAATAATAATTTGAATCCTTGAAATCACAAATATTTTATAAAAATGAAAAAAAGTGTTTTTAACTAACTTTTTAGATTAAATTAAATAAGTATGGATTTATTTTTGAGAGCTATTATTTTAAAATGTCTTTTGTTAGTTACATTAATTTAATTTAGCCGCCTAGTAATTCTAATATTGCGTACAAAATCATGCGTCCAACATATAACGCATAATTTCTGTAGTCTGTCGTCCACTGGTAACAAAACATGAGTTATAAACATATAAAATTTAATTATTAATTACTTATTGAAGATACCATTGAATTTCCTTACACAATTATTTATTTCAACAACATATACATTTTCATTAACACCTTCAATTAATAATTTTACAATTTGTATTCAGTTTTAATTCAATTTAGAGGCGAGTGTGATAACGAAATTCAAATTACTATAAACTGATTCTTAACGAAAGCGAATTCCCCATGAGAGCAAAAGGAGTATCTGTTGTGGAAGACATACGTCTTTTAGGATCCTTTGCGGGAATAATCTTGATCATCGTCATATTTCGGACTTGACTTCGTCTTGGTTTTAAGACTTTTCGTTTTCGCTTATCAGCAACATTTTACTGACGAATCACAACATTGGTTTACTAAATTTTATCAAAAATTTCCCAATTATTTTTCATTTCTTGTACAAAAACTCGACTTGCTCTTCTGGCTCCTAATTCATTTCTCTCCTCTGGGCGCATTGGCTGGTGATCTGGTGCAGGGAATTTGTTACTGACCAGAGATATACTGAGCGTAAATGCTTGAGGTCCTGAGGACCACGTGACCGTCGGTGGGTGTGAAAATTCTTCATTACCTCACATAAATTTATTTGGACTAAATATCAATCACTGGAGATCGTCTAATTTCTTCCATTTTTTAACGCTTACAACTTTTATAGCCACATTTTTGTAAGTCATAAATGCCTTATTAGTTGCAGTCATTCACAATGCAAAAACAAAGCGAAATTCCGTCATCACATCAATATTTTTACTAACAGTCTACATGGAGAAATTGGAAAGTGGAGACAACATATTTTTCAGAGGATTGGCTATAAGCACAACACTGTTAGTCAGACTTAGTATAAACAGCTGACGAAATGCTTACAACCTTGTCTAAAATTATGGAAGTTGTGATGATCTTGAGAGAGTGTTTGACTTAATGTGTTTTCTATAAATATTCAGGGGTGTTCCACTAAATTATATTAAAATTTTTATTTATTTCCATCGATGTACGTACATACACATAAATGTATGGACTATAAACGCACAAAATCAACCGTAAAGCAAAATATCATTAGATATATTGTGTAAATTTTTACATCTTACGCAGTCACATCCGTAACAAATAAAAAAATCTGATGTGGGCAACACATGACTTTCCTTATATAATGTAATGAATTTACTACTTTTACAGTAAAATAAATAGGTTTTTCTTCTAGTAGATACTAATATCCATTCCAAGAAATTGAATTTTCGACAATTAGTCGTCATTTTCATTGATTTATCGTCATTTTTATCCATTTGGCGAGATTTTCTTTAATTTGGCAACATTTCAAAAAGTCGCCAAGATGGCGACATTCCTCCAATTTCGTCGCCAAAATCTCGCCAAGCGTTATGGACGAAGAAATAAGTTGTTCTTACAGCAGATAAATCGACGTTCAAATGCAAAAGTATTACTCAAAGTATCTTTTTTCATGAATGGAACGAGCTAGATCCACGAGACTGATGTCACCCAATTTATCGCATGATATTATATATGAAAAGTGAACATGTTTCTCAATAGGAAATAATTTTTTTTCTATTTTATATGACATTTTGATAATTTTTTTGAAAAATGTACAATATCTCGAGAACGGTTCATGTTAGCGTTCCAAAATTTGTCAATCGTTTTCTAATGAAAAATTACATAAGAAATGTCTATTTGAGTAACTTTATTAGCGGTTTTGATTTTTTGACGATTTTTTCAAAATTTCGTTCGAAAATTTAGGGGGTTCTGAATATTCGATTGCGTATAAAAACAATAGGCTTCTACTGTTTACAGATTGTGACTTTTGTACCAAATTTGGTTCGAATCGGTCCATTCGTTCGTCAGTTATCGTCTCCACAGACCCACTGACACACACACACACACACACACACACACACACACACACACACACACACACACACATACTTTCACACACACACACACACTTTCACACACACACACACACACACAGACATCACTTCAAAAATGTTTGATTCGTGATCAGGGATGCTTGAAACGTGCTCTCCCATCGAAAACTCGAATTCGAATTTTCGACCCCGTCACAATACTTTCCTTATACATTATGTATATAAGGAAAGTAATAAATCCGTAGACAATAGTTGATTTTGTTGTAAAATTCGTTAGAACATCTACTCAGTTTGCATAAAATATGTCAATTAAAATACCATGGATTCACAAATTAATTTTGAAAACTATGTCTCATACAAATAAATGCAAAATATATATAAATATTTAAAAAATTGTGGGGGGGGGGGGAGAATGATATGATATTCTAAAAGTTCCTAAATACTGAAAACATTCTAAAAGCTTCAAAACTTGTTAAATAAATTAAAAATAGTGCTAGTTGACCAGTTACCCTAAATGCATAAATATATGCTAATCTGTAAAATTTTAAAATGTGGCACTTTCTTAAATTAAAAACACATAAAAGAAGAAAGAGAGAGAGAGGGAACACAAAGTTTAAGTTTTCCAAATCTAACGTTTATTTAAAATTTAACTTCAAATTCAAAGAACTTTTAAACATATTGCAACTTTTTTTTAACATTTCATTAACTAATCAAATCAAATTAAACATCATAAATAAATTAAATAAATAAAATTGGCCAAACGTATAGTGGTATACAAAACGTTAGAATACTAAAAGTTAATGAAAACTGTTTTTAATGTTTAAATTAAATTATGTTAAAGATTATGGAATTATTTGCCAAACGAGAATTTATAACAAAAGGAACATTAGTTAGCCAAAAAAGAAATTTAGAGCATAATAAGCATTCCAACTAAGTTAAAAACCCAAAGAAAAGCTACATAAATATAAACAGGTTCCGGAGACCTACAATTTATAGGTCAAGGGGCCTTACTCATACCAAATTAGAACAAAAACTTATTTTACTGTTGAGGAACAGAATTAAAAAAATATATTACCCATATACGGGAAAACTTCGATCGGCCGAAATAAACTCTCGAGAAGGAAATCGATGTCATTCATCATCAGCTCGAGTGCAACCTTCTTTTAGTTCCAGAAAAATCTAATGGCGACGTAACTCCCCGTAAAGCATCGGTACATCAAGTGAGTCAAGCCATTTAAGTGGAATATGGAGCTCTAACACCTCACGAAAAGAACATTCCCGAACTTGATCAGCACATAAGCGGGCAGCTCCTTCGCATCATAGAAAACTTAGTTGAACGTAGCAGATCGTCGTTCGAAACAAAATGACAGACGGTTCCATCATCAAAGCCCGAGGAGTAAACATTTTGAGGTCCTGTTCTGTGACTCGTAAAATTAAACGACTCAGTTTACCATGAAAGAACAGAACTGAGCTCCTGTTACTGAACAATTATTCCAAAGGCTCCGACGATACTTTGGTAGACATCGACTACATCGCTCTCAACATTATTTCGAGGGTAGGAGAGGCATGAGATCCAAACAATATCAATTCAGTCTTCATAGACATAAAATAGCTCTGTCAACTAGATACAACACATTCAGAGGCTGTTGAGTGTATAGACTAAACATCCCCTCCACGGCAGGAAAATAAATAGAACAAAGATACATCTTTAAGTTCTAATCAAAAACGAGAACGAATCTATATATATATACTGTCAACAATCGCTGCCGCACATCGTAAACAAAAATATCGATGAACGATAACATAATTAATGACAGACAATTTTAATATTACGACGAAACAATCAAAAACTCAAAATTTTAAAGAAGAGAATATAAAACAGGCGAAAATTAAAATGAAATGAAGGGAAACGATTTAAAAAATACGAATTCAGCAATAATTTATTAATGGACAATTCTGAAATATTTAAGAAGCTGAAAATAGAATAAAAATGAAGAATCGCGATGAATCACCGAATTCTCAACCGAGAACAACAACTTTAGAATCAAATCAAAGGGAATAAAGATGGCAATTAATTGAACCACAAATTAGCCAATTTAAATCAATTTAAACTGCTAAGACTTAAAAAGAACGGACTTTTCACCATTTTTAACATACAACCTATGGAACCTAAACAGAAACCTAAACAAATGGAAAATGGATAACTAAATATAAAAAATGAGAATTACTATGTAAATAAGATCCCTGAACCCGTTGAGATTAGAAACAAAATACCTAAAATTATTAAATAGCCAGAAGCAACCTAACAATGTTCTACAGCAGTTAAATAAAAAATGCAATACATTTCCTGTACATATTTTCTAACTTAAGAGTATTTATTATATTATACAATGCCAAATGTTTCTACAAGTCAAATGATTAGAATAACTGATTTAAATTTACTGATATACTTTTGAAATATCCACTTACGTCTATTTAGTCAATTATAAAAACATAATTGGAATCATTAATTAAGTTATCCTATGATTCTTAACTATCCACTTTAGTTATAAAATAATTCATAAGATTTAATATTTTTTCCAAAATCTTATTTTCACTTCCTAATTTAATTGTCAGTCTAAATAAATGCATATGTCCCTAGAGTATATTGCGAATGCAATTGAATTCATACTTAATAATTTGGAATTGAAAACAGAAAATCATTTCTCTAAATTATAGAAGAAACAATTGCGAGAAATAAAAGTGTTTTGGATAAATCATAATTAAGAAAATATAAGAATTGGAAAAACATACTTATTCAAATCTTTTCAAAATCAGAAATAAAATTTATTAAATAACGTTTTATAGGAATATATGTCTGTACAATGACAGTGCCGAACGTTTTATTTGATCTATACGAGTAATTTGTCTCATTTAAAATAAAATGATCTTGAATTCTTAAATCAAAAGAATTTCTGTCTCGTGATTGCGTTTAAATTCCTACGTGGAGGAGAAAACGGATGTAATGAGACAGGGAAATGGCGAAACTGACGTCTTCGAATTAGAATTTAAGTGTTATTACGTCATGCAGTAGAGAAATGTAAAACTGAGTTAAAATGGAGCAATTCAAAAGAGATTTGGTTCTAAAATTATTTTACATTCTGATGTATATGCTTTAAAAGCTACCATAGAAAGTATGATATATTTATATACTAAATATATACTTTTTATCTGCAAATCCACCACATTTTCGATGACATGACATCTAATGACGAATAATGATGTATTTTTAAAAGAGAAACTTTTTTTAACACAAATGCAAAATGTTCGCATTGATAATATTATATGTTTACATTCATTTCCTAGTACATTTTATCAATATTTGACATGTTACTTTATCAGAAATAAAATTTTAACATTGTTAAAAAAGATAATAATTCAATGAAAAACATATCGTTACTTTTTGTTTGCAGAACATAATTTTATTTTTCCATACACTTAAAATATCCAGATGCAACTCAGATAGAATGTATGTTGACGGTTCAATTTATGTTATATATAGGAACTCGGAAATGTTAAGTATTTTAGCAGTACGATGTTATTGATTATCGTAAGAAATCATAGTTCCAAAATTAAATTTTGCACGAAATACATATAAAAAGTATCCTGCTAATTTTAACACTGCATTGCGAATAGATGGCAATAAGTACAGTTCTGACATCTTGCATATAGACTTTTGTGAACTCATTAATGTACAAGGTGAGCTTAGAATATTATTCGAAGCCTTAGATGATTAAATAAGAATTACTAACATTTTTCATCGCCAGTATGGACAAACAATTAATGCATACTTTCAACTGTAGTTGGCTACTGGCAGGAATGTTAAAAAGATAGGTTAGAAAAGAACTATTATATGGTTTATTTTTGATTACTCAAAACTGTTTCGATGCTAAGGTTGCTATGAACAATTGCGATTATTTTGCAATTATCAATGCAGTTAAGGATTACCTGTCTTATTGTTTACTTATGAAAAATTCAACCAAATAATTACGAATAGGTTTTTCCATTAGTTCGAATTAAACACACATGTTACAAAAAAGTGTATGTACCTATAAGATATTGATCTACGACCGTGAAATTCGGTATATGCTATGCGTATTGTGTGAGGAGATATGCAAATGATTAGAGTTTGAGAGCAAAATACGTTTTATTAAGAAACAGCAACAAGAAAATAAGATTTTTAATAAGTGGTAAATCCATCCATGGCAGCTATACAAGCTGGTATTTGGTGTGGCATAGAGTCAATTAAGTTTCAAATGTTCCTCTGCGGAAGATTTAGCCAAAAAGTTGTAACTGATCAGCTAATTCAGCAGTATTCTGAGAAGGCTGCAATTACCGATTCCAGACGTGTTCCAACAGTAATGGGTCTGGTGATCTAGAATGCCCATGGGAGGGTACTAAATCTACGAAGACATTGTTAAGATAGTCATGCAAGTATGTGGTCGAGCGTTGTATTGTTTGTAAATTGAACCAGAACGACTTTACAGCACAGACAGCATGATCGACTTCACTATATCGTTGACTTGAAAACCAACCGTCAGATTGTCCTGCAGTATGACTAGAGAAAATCGGTTGTCCCAAGAGGTGGCTTCCCCAGACTGTCACACCACGTGTGAAATCGAGTGCCTTTGGATAATAAATGCGGGATCGAAACGCTGGTAAGTCCTCCTCAACAGATCCTCCTGGCTAATCAACAATTATACGTCGGTTATCATTATCAATAGGTTTGTTAAAGACAACATGCCTCCAAACGGACAATATCCAGGCTGACTGAGCTCGGCACCAATCCACACGAGTCTGCCTATGTGTAAGAGTCAGTAGTCAGAAACTTAATGGACGTCGACGCCTAATCCCATCCTCTGCCAGTCGTCTTCGAATAGTATTTCTTAATACAGGAAGCATGCAGGAATGCTTTCGAATTGCTGTTAGAGACGCCATTGGTGTGGAAGTGGCTTTTTACATGACTGCACAACCCTTTCGAGCAATCACCCATCAGAGCATCTTGAATCTCTAGGACGGTTACATGGGTTTTCTCTGTCCATTGCTGTCAACTACGAGCAATTACTGTATTTCTTTGACCAAAATGGTGACTGATACATCTGTTAGATTCCCTCAGCTTTCCCTAGGCCTATGATGCGACTTCTCTCTAAATTCGGCAATTCTTCTTAGCGCCGTCGGAGTCTTAAGGGTATCTTTGTACACAACTCGCAGTATCAAAGATGAAAATACACTTTCAATTAGTTCCAATTTTTACAAGTTGCATCGTCGCTCTCCATTGCTGCACATTGGCGCTGGAAGTTTAATAATTTGCATAACATTTAAAAAGACATTTGAATTCCGAGACTCACTGCTGTACTTCATTTTTTTATGTATATATATATATATATATATATATATATCTTTTGTAAATCATAGGAACGTTTGTTATTATTATTATTAACGCCCATGTATAAATTTTTGTGAGCAATCTAGGAAGTTGAGAACCATCATCTGAGAACTATTGTGCTTGAAAAGGAATTTTATTCACATGAAATGCAGCGACATCGTTTGAATTTTCTACGGCATATGTTAGATCCATTTAAATAAATTATTTATTGAAATACGGACATTGGTGTCATAGAGCTAGGTATTAATGTTACTAGTATTTAAATATTTTTACCGAAGTTTTCCAGTTTTCGTTGCTATAGAAGCATTTATTTATAGATAAAGTGATTTTGAACCTGGATCTGTTGTAGCTCTTAATCGTAAAAAGAGTGAGAGAAAATGATAATTTATTACGCATAAATTGACGTTTACCGCTCATGTTGTTTATATGAATATATGCTAATAGTGACAACTTTTCTGGCAAATGGAATCTAATACTTAAAATATTTTATGACAGAGATAATGTCCATGATCCATTGTCAAGGTTTTAAAATATTTTGCTATAAATTTGAACTTGCATTTGCAATCATTATCGATATTTGTATGTATATTTACATATTCAGTTTATTTATGATAAGATTGCTTACTCTGTCTGATGATTCTTAGAACAGAAATTTAATTTACAACTTGGGTTCTTGTGAAAGTCACTAAGATTTGAAAAATAAATCAAACCCTACCAGAAGAGAATGGAAACCATTCATATTGTGTAATACTTAAATGCATTTAGCGTTTCTTGCAAATTAAAGCAGGGAAACCTGCTTTGCGCATGTCTGTTCACTGCCTTCTAAACTGGCGCAATAGCACATACATAAGCGCCTAAACACGTATGAGCTCGCTATGCGAGAACACGTATAACTGTGTCACATTTGCTTCGTGAGAGTGCAATATTCCAGACCAGCTGATTTGGGTACACAGCGATCTTGCGCTCTAATATGATTGCTTATTTCGTTCTAAATAACCTTTCACCCTTTGAGCGGAACTACCCAGATTGCAAGAGTATGAAGGATAAAAACTTCCCCATTTGCAATTTAATATTGGTCAATATCGTCACCTAATATTGGAAATATTGAACCAATGTGAAAAGGTGGACATCTTAACGGAATTAGACCAATATTGACATAAAATATCGGGAGAATATTACGCCAATAATGGCATTTCATTGGAAATATTCCCAATTTAACACCAATATTGGACAGATATTGTAATGTGAAAATATTTAGTCAATATTGGAGCCCCATATAACCCCAATATTTTCCCAATATTGGGATTATATTGGAAATATGTCTAATATAAAGCAAATATATAGATCAATAGTAAATGCTACTAGGATTTCTTGAAATCAACACTACATTCTCAATAAATAAGTATACTTGCATTCCTACAGAAATATATCTTTAGCCAAAGAAGTAAAAATTTTACTAGCTGTTGCCCGTATTGAAATCACGAAATGACTCTACTTTTGCAAATGTCACTTGAAACCCATAACAACCGGAAACAACTGATAAGCCCAAGATTGGGACGTTTTCAACAGGGGAAGATCTTCCAAAGGTTAATTTCAAACATTGATCTAAACCAATTTAAAAATTTATAGGAAATTCAGACATATAGTAGTATTAAAAACGCAATTGTTATTTTATAATCATATCAAAATTGAAATTGTGCGAACGTTCAATTAGCTGAAGCTAAAAAGCTAACACTAAATTTCATAGGCTATACATATTTCTATTAATTTTCAGTTTATTTTAAATATGAAGGATCTATTCTATGAACTTGTTTTAAAGTTCGGTTAAAAACATTTTTAATGTGTTTAATAGTTCCACAATGTTTTGAAATCAAAGGGACCGGTCTCTGTTGAAATTGCTCAAAATGACTAATAGGTACTAACTTGAATTTCAAAGATGTTTCTTCGTGGGTGACGAAGTACATCTGTATGAAATTTATATTCTGTGTGTCGCTGGATCTTTTGTTATTGACAACCGACATAGACAAACAGACAGACATTTTCTTTCATTATCATAAATATACACTTCTAATGTTATGCGTATTTTATTTTATGATTCCAATGTTTGATTCGTACAATTTAAAACATAATTTTATATTTTCAATTCAAATGTCCACCATTTTGAACATCTATTATCTCTGTAGTAAAAGCAGCGGCATTTTACGAGAGTTTTCTTTCGTATTTAGATTGGTACAATGTGAATATCAAAACATCATAACTCAGGTCTGTGAGTAGAAGGACCCCAATAGTTAACATTATAAACGTGTAATTCCATCATATTTCAGCTGGATATAGTTAACCTATATGGTGTACAGCATGTGGAAAAAGCAGAAAAATCATTTTATGCTTTCATTTCAGCATATCAAATTGCATAGATAACGTTTAAAAGACAACGTTTAATAAATGTTTGCTAAAACGTTTCATATTACCACACTATTATTTTTATTAGGTCTATACATGTGTATTATTTAAATGCAAATACTTATGTTTGCTTGAAAGATACTCTAATGTTTGTTTTTCGAAGAAGGTTTATTTCTAAATAATATATTTTGTGCAGCTGGCGCATTTGCTGTTCTAATGTGTATAAAATGCGAGAGAAAAATTGGAATTTATTTCTCATAAATATGAATTTACATCTTACGGATTTTAGAGGAATGCATGCTAATAGTGAACATTTACTTTGGGTTAGAAAGTAATGGAGTAAAATTTAATGCGGATATTATTTGTCTGAATAGGATAGTTTAAATGCATTCTGTGCTTTCGTGGAATTTTAACATGTCTGTACTACGAAATATAATTTAAGTTTTAAAAAGCGCACAATTTTATTTAATTTGAATGTGAGATTAAATCATATTTTTATGATATATATCTGATAGGAGCAGTGGTAATTAACTAACGTATCATTAAAGCGTAGGTAGAAATTTTATAAACCAACATAACTTTATACAGATTTATATTTCTGATTAGGTAAGCAATCGGTATGGCAATTTTGCTAAGAGGATGATGCATTTTGTAGAGAACTTTCTAAAGGTAACTCTTATGTAACATTTCGCATCGCGGGCTGCTGTGAAAAGTACTTTACCATAAAATCGTAACTTTATCGTATTTTGTCTCTGTAAAATCATGACTGATGTATCGTTTTTTTCTCTGTAAAACAGTGACTGTATCTTGTTTGTCTCTGTAAAATCGTGACTGTATCTCATTTTGTCTTCATAAAATCGTGACTACATTGTATTTTGTTTCTGTAAAATCGTGACTGTATCTCATTTTGTCTTTATAAAATCGTGACTATATCGTATTTTGTTTCTGTAAAATCGTGACTGTATTGTATTTTGCCTCCATATACTCAAGTCAATAGCGCAGAGGGCATTGTCTTCTACTCCCAATCGTCATCATTCTCATCCCATTTCATCATTCTCACAATTCCTGAGGGTCACCAATGTTTCTTTCTAATAAATCAGTTAAGACTATGCATGTGCAACTGATTTGAAATTTAAAGGGCTTTTTTTTACTATTAAATTATTTGAAGTGGTTATTCAGCATTTGTTTCGTATTAGCATTAATATACGGATTCTATTAGTTATAGCTCTTATTTTTATAAAAAGTTTATCACGGTAGTCCATTTTTATTCTGTTGCATTAAAGAAGGTATCTTATGCTTTATATAGATAAACGATAGATAACATTAATTATATTAAATTATAATAAAATAACATTAATTATAATACTGAATAAAATGTCGTACATTAAGTAAAAGTGTAAATAATATAAAAATTCGGTCTATAATGGAGATTACAGCAAAAGTTACAATGTGTGAGTATACACCTTGATAATTATGTTCTCATTATACTACGCATGTTTCTTTGAGAAATGTACCTGGTTCACTACTGAAATGTATGCGTTTTCAGCAAAATTTCACTGACCACTACTGAATTTATTGCCTTTTCTTATGTTTTCTATGTTAAGGTGTAAGTAAATAAAACCAAGTAATTTAAGAAGTTTATAGCTAAAAGAACTAAACAAAATTTAGTTGATATATGATATTTCTTAAAATAATTTTATGATGAATTACTATCTAGTTATTCAGAGTTTGAATATCCTTAAGGAATCTTCTACTGTAATGTTTAAAAAAATATTTACAACATTTTTCAAATATAATACGTGTATAAATAAATACTCATTTCATTTAAATATATGCTTTTAAATATTACCTTCATATTATTCTAAATTAGGTTATACGAGAAAATGTTATTTGTTAACTATCTTATTTATGATGCTGGCACTGCATAAGCTATAATGCGTGAAAGATGTAAGTGGGAAATTGGAATTTATTCCTCATAAATTTTAGTTTACCCATTCCGAAGATTTTATAGAAATATATGTTAATAGCAAGAACTTATCTTGAAAATAGGATCATGAATCATTTAAAAACTTGAAGGTATAAAGTTTGATGTTACTTGAGTATGCATAAAGCATCCGATACATTTTTCTACTGTGTCAGTGATTGCTTAATTTATTTTATGATGGAGATTGCATTTTGTGAAAAAAATACAAATAAGTAATTTTGTTAGTATTTGAGAAACTAAACCACTTTCAAATATTTCACAATTATATCTATCGTGTACTTTCTATTTAAGTAAAATTTCTATTACATCTTATGTAGAATTTAAATTTAAATAACCACTGCCAAAGAAATGTAAAGGAGTAGGTGTATACTGTTTTTTTATTACTGCAATACTATTGCCATACTGCAATTCTAATTCAACTTTTAAATTGTTTTACAGGTATAGGTAATCTCTTACGCATCCTATTACACAAATATGATTATCCTATAACACACATTTGCTTATCCTATAACACAATTTGCTTATTTTATTACACAGATTTGCCTATCCTATAACACAAATGTACTGTATTTAGCATGATATATATGTATATATGTGTATTTTAATGTGTATCTGAGTGTGTCTGGACATTTTTTTGCACTCTAGATAAAAACAAGTATAGTACGCCCTATATTCAATAAATTTGGTGGTCAGTAATATGAGATGGATAATTATGTTCTCATTATACTACTCATGTTTCTTTGAGAAATGTACCTGGTCTACTACTGAAATGTAAACGTTTTCAGCAAAATTTCGCTGACCACTACTGATGTATTGCCTTTTCTTATGTTTTTTATGTAAGGTGTAAGTAAATAAAACCAAGTAATTTAAACCAAGTAATTATATGAGATGACCATTTGGTAGATACAATGTAAGTCAAATTGTTAAATATAAGTATTATTTCTATAAATACTCTACAAAAATTAAACTGGGTGACCACCTGGGAACACCGCGTGCTGTTGGCACATTTCGGGCGCTGTAACCCGCCCCCTGATTGCGCGCTGGATTTGCACGCTGCCACAACTACCGCCGTGTTCATGCGGAGTACGATCACGTTAAACATGTGGGTCCATAAGTCCTTCCGAGAGGTTGGTGGTAGGGGACGGAGGGTACGGTCTCTGTGGATGTCTCCCCCACTGGGTTCCGGTCTAAATTGGGTGGCACTTCCCGGCCGGCCAAACGGTTACCTTACACCTTTCTGGTAGTTCGGACGGTCTGGGTATCAACAACAAAAATTAAACGAAAATGGGTAAATAGGAACACATATTTATTCAATAAAATTCAAAATATGAACAAAACAACAGTTAAGACAATAGTTTTATATACAGGTCTCGCGCATTTACAACACACAATAAAAAATAAAGGATCAATTGGTTTTGAAAGAAAAAAAAATAATAAGACTTTTTCTTTAGGAAAAGCAAGAAGCGCCCAGCAAAAACCAGCCCAGTTTTTTAGGATACGAAGAAGTTCGACTTTACTCACTTAAGAACGCTCCTTGCCTATCCTGACGAAAAAACCTACAAAACCGACTGACATTCTCATTTTTTAGTGTATGCAATAGTTATGCAAAACATTTCTATATAACTCACGAATAAATATATTTAACTTATTAATATATTTAACTTGTTATATATTTTAACTTATTATATCTTTAACTTATTAATATATTTAACTTGATTAAATAATTCAACACGTTTGTAAAGTAAAATGACTAAAACCGTCATTGCACTAATACCATGTTTAAATACGCAGGTCATTAAAGCAAATCATCAAATTCAATAGTAATTTTCCCAAAATATGCAATTGTGACATAGTTTTAATAGACAGGCATTTGATATACAATGCTATTCAATAAAACAACATTAAAAGAAAATGGATAAAGAAATAAATTGATTAAATTTACATATATTATTATTTAGTATATATATGTATTAGTCTTATATACTACATATTATGTAATGTTATTATATCAGTATATTATTGTTATCATTTTATTATGTCATATTTGTCCCTAAAATTTCGGAAACATTTCTCTATAAATTGTTTACTTACTCACCAATGTAAGACAGGGCGCGGTAGCCCATTGGTTAGCGCGCTGGAGTTGCACTCGGTAGGCCCGGGTTCGATTCCAGCCGCTGCCAAAACTGCCGCCGTGTTCACGCGGAGTACGATCACGTTAAACATGTGGGTCCGTAAGTCCTTCCGAGAGGTTGGTGGTAGGGGAAGGAGGGTACGGTCCCTGTGGATGCCTCCCCCACTGGGTTCTGGTCTAAATTGGGTGGCACTTCCCGGCCGTCCAAACAGTTACCTTACACCTTTCTGGTAGGTCGGACGGTCTGGGTCTCAACAACAACCAATGTAAGACAAGTTTTTATATTCCAGATGCAAATCAGAAGCAAATATGACTTTCCATCATTCTGATTTTTTTCTTAGAATTCAACAAATAAAGTGCACAACTATGATGTTTGAATGAAATACGGAATTAAAATGTAGAGCCTCTAAGGGGACATCTTATACATATAGCAGCAATCGTCTGGATAGCGGCAGACGTCGAATTTTTTCGCTTTCTTCTTTTTGCCAGTTACTTAACATCCGTATATCTTTGTCGCCACTGTATAGTGTACTAAACATTCTTTAAGAGATACGCTACCGAGACATGAGATAAAAATGCAATAAGGTTGAATTACCAGCCATTTCTTTTCTCGAATGTAATTACTGTTTGTAACGGTGACTCGCTACTAAAAGCTTGTAAATGTTTCTATAGGAAACAGTTTTTTGAAATGTTCTTAATATATAAAGTACTTTGCTTCATTTCGTCTACTTTCAACCCTTCCTTCCTCCCAATATGTTAAATGCATTTTGTGTGAAAAATTGGGTCAGCTGTGAATGTATTGTTTTACCAACTTATTCTAATGTATTTTTCTTGATAACGTATAAGGAAAATATTGGAATCGTATCGAAAATTACAACGCGAGTCTTTACGAAAATACACATTTGGATGTGTGAGTGTTTGAGTGCGTGAGTGCGTGCGTGTGCACTTTAATTTAAAGGCTAATTGACCAACTGGTAAAAAGCATTGGTCAATACACAATTTTACAATACACAATACACAATTTTATAATAATTTTTACAATAAGTCACTTGTGAGTTAACCTGGGACTGATTAGATTTTGGTACGATTCGTGATAAAAGTGTCTACCTGTTTTTGCTAAACGGCCTTCGAGTATCGAATAGGCTTCGTTGTAGATATAATCTTAGTTTGATGATCATTTTAATTAAAAAATATTGTAATTGCGTTGGCAAAGAATATAGATGCACAGAAAATACGCAAAAATAAAGCGGTTTTAGGACGGATGCAACGCTAAATATATATTTAAAAGAATTTTGATAATCACGATTTTTGCACTGGGAAAAAATGATGAATACTATATTTTATTTTGAAGTTTATCCCGTGATCTCTTAATATAGTATGGGTGGAATTAAAGTTTTGAATAATTAGGTTCCATAGAGTTCAATATATATCATTCTTTCAACTCGGGTACAATCTGGAACTAATTGGTTGATATTATTCATTTACATTCTCATATGACAGAGAGTATCAACAACATACTAACATTTAATTTTGTAAAGTCATTTTTACGGCAGTTATCGTGCGAACGGTCAGACAAACAGAAAGAGAAAACAAATTCATAAACACGTTTTAACTATGTTCTAAAGTGTTAAAAATTAGAATACAATCAAGCATACAGCATTTATTATGAAACACTTTCCAACTGCAATGCAATTTTATTTAAACATCTCTAAAACACGATACATTCACCGGTGGTATTTTTAAAATTTTCACAATACTACAATAATTTATTATATTTGAAAACTCCATCGAAAACAAATGAACTTTATTCAAATAACGTCATCGAAATATAAATCGCCTGGATCTCTATATAAAAGCAGTGAAAATGTCATACATAATGTATATTATAATGCGATATAATATATATTAATATGCGATATTTTTAAAATTATCACAAGACTACAATAATTTATTACATTTAAAAATTTAAAGCCATGGAGGTAAAAGTATTTTATAATTCCATGCTTAAAACTTCATCAAAAAACGCTATACTATAGAATCGCCTGCGTCTATATGCGAAATCAATGAATCCTTCATTCATATCAGCTATATTGTAAAGTCCAGAGGTAATTAATTTTGCGTTAGCGAAATTCAGTAATTTTTATACCACCCATTTTACAGCTTGATGTGTTTACATTCTTCATACGGGAAAATTAGGCTTCGCTGTAGAAATAATCAACGTTTGATGATCATTTAAACTCCAAAATTTTGTAAGTTCGTTGCCGTAGTATATAGATGCGCAGAAATAAAAATAAAGCTGTTTTAGGATGGATGCAACACTAAATATAAATTAAAAATAACTTTAAAAATCCCGATTTTAACACAAGATGGATGCTATATTTTATTTTGAAGTGGGTCACGTGATCTCTTCATATAAAATTGATGCAATTATTATTTTAATTTTTATTTTAAAAACTGCCGAACATCTTTTGCTGAAATTTTTTTATATATTTTATCGGATAATTTGAATATTCCCTAAAATTTTCGAAACAATTTGTGTATTTTAAAAACGTTTAAAATATGTTTAAAAAATTAGGGCCCATAGGGTTCAATGTATTTCATATTTTCAACCCGGGTTCAATCCAAAACTAATTGGGTGACATTATTCATTTACATTCCCATATGTCCCACAGACCGTCTGAACAACATACCGGAATTTCATTTTGATCAATCATTTTTACAATTGAAGTCATTTTACGGCAGTTATCGTGCGAACGAACAGACAGACAGACAGAATAAACAAAGTCATAAACACTTTTCAACTATGCTGTAAAGTGTTGAAAGCATATGCAGTTTTATGCACATCTCTTCTGGTTATAATATACGAATATAATATACGAATAATAATTAATCTATAAGTATACGAAGTAAAACGTTGCTTATGATATATTGACAATACAATAATCATTTGCATGCAGGAATTTTAACCAAATATAAATTATAATTGAAAATTAGAAAAAAATTGTCTGCCATATTACGTAATTCAAAATGCATATGCAATTTTACACACTTCTCTTCTTTTTCACATAACCTTCCAAACTATATCAGACGTAAGTTTGCACATGATATACGATTTAACTTCATTCGATTTATACATTTAATCAAAGTACTTTCAGGAAACATTCCAAGCAAATAACGGAGCCAAGGCTGCAAATTGTGCTTTAAGTAAGGAAGGAAAGATAAATAAATTGGTATTTTGCATCATGCTCTCGGATTTAATTAATTAGTCATATTACACTAAAATCTTCTTATTTCTGATGAAAGAATACATAAATTACCTTGAAGAATTAAACTACTATTCATATTGTCTAAGACGGTATTTAAATTTCTTATAGTTTTAATTTGAAATATTTTGAATAAACAAAAGTTATGTCAGTAATTTGCATTCAAATATATGTTATTCAAAAATCAAATATTAAAAAGTTTTTTCTACAAGTATATTTCTGGTACCTGTAGATGCATCTACATTTTTCAAATTGTTTAAAATTAGAAAAATGTATTAATATGCATGTGCGGTTAAGAACTGTGGTGAACAATTATTATCGGAGTAGTCACGCACTAAAATGTGGTGAGTGAATTTATTAAGATATAAAATGGGATATATAACCCCATTTATCAGATGCTTTCGTGTGAGATCATATTACGTTTACGTATATTTAAGCAAATCATTAATTATATTTAAGCAGAACCCAACCTATTTTATATAAGAATCAACATATACCTTTTGGACTTATTCGTCATTGAGCTTCACTGCATTGTTGTTTCAAAATCACAAACTGCACTTCTTTGCATAAGACACTAACATCTATCTCTACGATATGCAGATCTCTGATATCCTCTGAAATATTCAGGCATCACTGCGAACACTTCTCTGCTCTACATATATCATGGATATGTATTACATGATGTTAGCACTTTATCCGCTATTACTCAACTGTATGTTATTATGCCGATCTGCTCTCTGATCAACTGCCTTTTGCTCAGTGATCTCACTTCACTTTCAGATCGAATCTGGCTTGTTTCGTTGGTATTCCCTTGCTAGCAGCACAAACTTTGACCTCGGATAAAGACACGCCTGCGCCGACGCCCTCTTATTTCCATTTGGCAATTCTCAAGTCTGATGTTGCACCGGCCCTTGATTGGTTTTCCTGGGTCTAATGAAATTCGTTGTAAGTATTGGTTGTAAAAAATGTTTATACCCAAGTCACTTTTGTAATTTGGATGACATGCATATATGGGGGTCATAAATTTTCCAGACCAAGACTGTCGAAACTGGCGTCACTTGTCTATAGCAAATTTAGTTGATAACAATGGCAGCCTTTTGCTCGATAGCAAATACCAAATCTGAAAATGGTGCTTACTGGTCTCACAAGAACGTTTATTTATTAGAAATATTTGTAGCGCAAGTAAGTATAGTCGTTATTTTAGTTGTGATATAATTCCATATTTGAAATTCAAAATGTCTGTATTTGTTAATTTACAAAGAATTCGTTTCCCAATTCATTACTAGACTGAAAGTAGAGTCCCACAGTTAATTGCGTCACTAAAGTTAAAAACATATGTCTCATTACTGTACGAAAATATGACATCGAGATATGTTATACACCGTTTAGCATATTTTGATGGGTGTCTAAAGATATTACAATTGTGACATTTTCAATAGTAAAACACTAGACTTTCATAGGTAAGCACTTAATAGTATGAAACAAAGCAATACAATAAACTGACATGGCAGGGATCTTTTGATCACGGTTCATTTGCATATAGCATATGTAACTGTTACGAATTCATATAATGAATAACATGTAATTTTAAATAAATGGTGAGCGTATAAAATAGTTTTGCTTTATTAGTTTTAGATCTATTGAGATGATACTAACTATCGCATGATTAAAAATGTTCTGAAATTCCAAGTTAAAAAATTTTGAATGTGCAACATGTTTCTCGTCACTGATGTTTAACAATAATTAATTTCCTAATGATACTCTCCTTGTGTTCTTCGTAATTTGTTATACAATATTGTTACAAACGTGTAAAATGCTGTTTGTGGTGCGTGTTTAAGAAAATAATTTAAAGTTAAACTTTTAGCTTTATTATTATTATCATACCATATATCATGGCTGTGAAATCGTACATAATCGTGGAACTCATCATTATTTTGTACTTTGCATTGTGTGCCGCTATTAACCCTCCAATTACTTAACTTTCGCGCGAGTTCCGTAAAAAAATATTAATTACCATAATACTAAATTGATTGCACCATTCTAACTTTAACAATAAAACATTTATTAAAAACATAAAATACTTAATTACTCAATTACAACAATTATTCTTCTTATTAATTATTCTGACGGAAAGAGACCATGTGAGACCAGTATTAAAATGAATAAAATGTCTTTAGACCTGTAGTTTTAATGGGCATATGCCTTTAAGGTTGTCTTGCCTTGGTGACCGCCACGTACTTCGCCAATCATCTTACTGGAATTAACTCGAAGTATTATTCACCGACACGTAATATCAACGATCATTGTACTGCTGGCGTGAACACTCGCACTTATTTCATGCTCTTAGTCTGTTCTTTTCACATATCTAGTCGTTGTGTAAGTCTCGTGCTACTTAATGTCGAACTCGTAATCTGTTAAGTCATCGTTCTGTATTGAGTTTTCACAATACCTTAAGTGGCGTGCTGTACGGCCGTTTCTTACTAAGTCATCCGTATATCTCTATTTTTCTCGTCGTTCTTATGTTACAGGTTGTGGCTCTTTTTCCTCAGTACTGTCACTCCCCTTTTGCTTGGATTGGCAGTATTCACAGCGACGCCACAAGCATCTTCTCCATTTGTTAGTCTTTCTATCCAATGTCGTTACTTCACATTTTCTTAAGAGTTCGTTCGATCCCCTGTGTCTTGACGCCTCTAAATTTATGGGTTTATCTGACCTTTGGGTTTACGCGCTGTAAACCTTGGCGTCATTCAGACTGGAAGTATTGTCCGATGTTTCAGATACAATAAATTACTGGCATAAAACTGTCTCACCATAACAAGTGTGAGATCTATTTCTGGTCTCACACTGTTACTGGGGTCACCTTTAGAAACCAGACGGAGATAACACTCGTACAGGCAACCTTTACTATGACGTAAATCTAAGGCTTCTAAATGCTGCAGTTCGGAAGATGGTCGCAAGGTTTGGCAATTTATCGCCAATTTGGTAAATTTGTGAAGATTTGAGGAACGCCTCGGAATAACGAATATTCTGCGTGGTATGTGAGAATTCAGAAATTGTCTATAGGAAGCCTATAAAAGGAGTCATCACTCAGTTGGAGAGAAATTGACGTGATACGAGCTACATTGAACTGTGATACTCGTCAATGTTTGGATAAGAGTAACGGCTGTTTTGTGAAATGAAACACTTCAATGTTTCGAGAATAGGAAGGCTTGTTTTGTAAAATTGGTGGAGCATTTAAGTGCTGCTTTATTATGTACTTTTCGCATGTGAAAAAACGTGTCAGTTATCTACAAATTTGGTCTCATTCCTGTATCCTGGGCGCACAACCACTATTACAGAAGATACGTTGTAACAGTATTTAGAAAATGAAATATATTTAGTTCTTTATTTCGTATCATTCCAATATTTACAGAATTGGAAATAAAACTGTACTAATTTAGACAGTCGTCAAATTTCGAAATAATCTGGATTAATGGCATTACAAATCATATGATTCATGCATGAAATTTACTAATTTATGGATAGGATTTAATTCATATTAAATATATTAGATTAGCATAGATTGGTATTTATAATACCGGGTGGTCAGAATTGAAACACCTCTACTCTGAGCTCTCTATAGATCGAAGTACTCAGTGTAAAGACTCCAAAATTGTTGAACATACTATTCAAGATATGGGGAAAGGGATTACGCGAAAAAAAATTAGTTCGAGAAATACAGATAGGTGGCGCTGTACAACAGAAAATGTGCTGAAAAGACACAAAATATACATTTGTAACACATTGTAATCGAACGTATCAAAACATTCATATCACAAGGACCTTATCGATGCAGAGAATGCTGCTCAATATAGTTCCCTTCTTCAAGATGTAAAATCTGCAGTCTGTGGACAGCTTATTCAACTGCGGATCGTAATTGGTCGATTGAGATGCTTCTCACATGCAAAGTGATACTGTCTTCCAAATCTGCCAAGGTTACCAGACGTCCTCGATAAACAAGACTTTTTAAGTATTCCCACAGCCAAAAATCACAGGGATTAATATCTGGAGAACGAGATGGCCAGATTGTCGGACACGCAAGAATGTGTGTATAAGATGATTTAAAATTCTAAATGTATATTTTAAAGTCATTAAACATAGATATTTAGATTTAAGAAGGTGTGATAAAATGTATAAATATATATTATGTTCGGTTCTTAACAACATTATAAATGCTTGCAATTTTTTTCATAGCAATTTTGCTGTTCAATTTGATTTAGAATCATTTTTTAACACTTTACAACATAGTTGTAAAAAAAAAATTAAAATTTACAAATTGCCTCGAAAAGTTTAGGAAATATTCAAATTATCCCATAAAATATACAAAAAAAAATCAGCAAAATATGTTCGGTAGTTTTTTAAATAAAAATTAAAATATTAATTGTACCCATATTATATGAAGAGATCACGTGACCTACTTCAAAACAAAATATGGCACCCATCTTGTGCCAAAATCGTGATTTTTAAAGTTATGTTTAATTCATATTTAGTGTTGCATCCCTCCTAATATCGCTTTATTTTTTTTCTGTGCATCTATATACTGTGACAACGCAATTGCAATATTTTTGAATTTAAATGATCATCCCACTTTGATTTTCTACAATGAAACCTAAATTTCACGTATGAAGAATGTAGATGCATCAAGCTGTAAGATGAGTTTTAGAATTAATGCTAAATTTCTTTAATGCAAAATTATTTAGCTCTGTAGTCTGAAATCTAGCTGAAATGAATGAAACATTCATTGATTTTACATAGAGAAGCAGACCATTTGATAGTATTGCCTTTTTCGATGGAATTTAAGCATGGATATAGAAAGTACTTTTACCTCCATGGTTTTAAGTTTTTAAGTAAATTAAATTATTGTAGTATTGTGTTAATTTTAAAAATATCACCGTTGAATGAAAGGAATGGAAAAAAGTTTATGAATGAAATATTCACTGCTTTTAGATAGAGAGCCAAGCGATTTATATTTCGATGACATTATTCGAATAAAGTTCATTTGTTTTCAAATAGTATTGTGACTTATTATAGTATTGTGATAATTTAAAAAATATACCGCTAAATGTATCGCATTTTAGAGAAAATTAAATAAAATTGCATTTGAGTTGGAAAGTGTTTTATAATCAATGCTTTATGCATTATTTATCTTTTTTGCTTATTCGTTGAGAAGTTAACAAATATCTACTTTAAATTTCAATTTCGTATTTCTGTTACTGATTATCAGAACCTTTATTCTATTTCATATAAAGGAATAGAAAATTTCGTGGGTATAGAATTTTAATAACGGTCCATTTGATTCTAATGGTATTTTGCATTATTATCCAATTTTAACTACATTATTGTTATTAAAATTTTACACATGTATTGTTATTAAACATGTATTGTTATTAAACAGATCATGTATTGCTATTAAAATTTTAGACAGTAAACATCGGTATATATACTTAAATTTATGCTCTACACTATCTTACAAGTATTTCAAAAATCAATGTGTCCTTTAAAAAAATTACACATTGTTTAACTTTCCTTTTTGAAGTAATTATGGTAATTATCTGTTGCATTTTAATTATTTATTGTACTACAACTGAGCCGTCAGTTTTTTAACCAAAGCAGTTCAAGAGAAATTGGTATTCTGTTTCTATAACATGAATAGTTAGTAGACAATATTTACAAAACGGTTGGTTATTTTCAGAAATATTTAAAAATGACGCAGAGTTTTAAATCACTGGTTATGTTTAAACTTTATTTTTAAATGGATTAAATAAATTAGTTTTGTGTGTGTTTTAATCATCTAACAAACACTATTGTTTATATTTCTTTCAGTCAAATGGATAATTGTTAGATACAAATTATTGTTAATTAAATGTTTAAAACTGCTAATTAAATGTTTTTGAAACAAATAAATTGCAAATATGGTAATTATTTATATTATCTATTACTTATTCATTACCATGAAGTCGGACTTTGAATGAACTGGCGCGGTTGAAATGTGTGGGCCGTGACATAATTCCAAAAAGAAACTTAATGTAATTTAACAAATAAATTAATAAATACAAGTATAAAAAATAAATTTTAATTAGTCTAGAATACTAATACTAATACTAAAGATCTCAAGAGTTTTTAGTATTTGAACATTAAGTCAAAACAATGTAGAATTCAGGTAATCAATTGAATCAAAGTAACACATTTAAATCGCAAAAACACCTTAATATGCAGAAGCGCATTTAAATCACAGGTACCTGAATATTAATTTTCATACATTCTTCATGCTTTCGGTACACTAACCTATGAATATAGCTATAAAAACGTACAATGTAGCTTATTTAATATGATTTTACGAAGTTAGTAATTTATGGGAAAAGGTACGTTTTCAATTACTTTTATATGACACATATTTTATGTTCATATAGAAAATTTCAAGACGTGTTAAAACTGATTGATGTGTTAAATTTTGTATGAGCAACATTATGTTTATATAACACATCCATCTATTTTTGTAGCAATAAAGTATTTAACTAATCACTCCCCCCCCCCCCCCTCTCCTGGAGACCATGATTTTAAGGTCATTTCCCCTCATCCACATACGGCACCGATAAGAATATCAGCGTGCACAAAACTCAATAAAACAAGATTTAACCATTATCTTGCAGAACTTGCTGTGTATCGAATAGTGAAACAAAGCATTGTTTTAGTACCCTACACCGTTAATAAATGTTTAAGTGATTAAGATTATAGTGAATTCTGCCGTACTGCAGAACGTTGCATAAGAGCAAAATAAAAAATTGATCCCCTGATCAACCGTTACCATCTCAGAACCATGGTGATCTACAAATTGTCCACATACTGTTATTTAGAGTTGGTTAGGATAGGGTTGAACATTTTATTGTATAAAACAGAGCACACTCTAATAGGTTAGAACTGGCTTCACTTTAATATGGTGCCTGGATCACGACTCATTATCAGGAATTTTGTTGTGTGTGTGTGGGGGGGGGGGGGGGGGGCGAGGGAGGTATTTTTTACCTTCAACACTTAAGCACAGTTGGCGTGACTTGTACTTTTCAATATCTAAAATTATTGCAATCCAAAAATGTTTTCTGTCTAAAATTTAGTGTTTTATTAATCAGTTATTACTTTCCTTATATACATAATGTATAAGGAAAGTATTGTGACGAGGTCGAAAATTCGAATTCGAGTTTTCGACGGGAGAGCACGTTTCAAGCATCCCTGATCACGAATCAAACATTTTTGAAGTGATGTCTGTGTGTGTGTGTGTGTATGTGTGTGTGTGCGTGTGTGTGTGTCAGTGGGACTGTGGAGACGATAACTGACGAACGAATGGACCGATTCGAACCAAATTTGGTACAAAAATCACAATCTGTAAACACTGGAAGCCTATTGTTTTTATACGCAATCGAATGTTCAGAACCCCCTAAATTTTCGAATAAAATTTTGACAAAATCGTCAAAAAATCAAAACCAATAATAAAGTTACGCAAATAGACATTTCTTATGTAATTTTTCATTAGAAAACGATTGACATAAATTTTAGAACGCTAACATGAACCATTCTCGAGATATTGCACATTTTTCAAAAAAATATCAAAAAGTCATATAAAATATAAAAAAAATATTTCCTATTGAGAAACATGTTCACTTTTCATATATAATATCAAGCGATAAATTGGGTGACATCATTCTCGTGGATCTAGCTCGTTCCATTCAAGAAAAAAGATACTTTAAGTAATACTTTTGCATTTGAACGCCAATTTATCTGCTGTAAGAATAACTTATTTCTTCGTCCATAACGCTTGGCGAGATTTTGGCGACGAAATTGGCGGAATGTCGCCAACTTGGCGACTTTTTGAAATGTTGTTAAATTAACGAAAATCTCGCCAAATGGATAAAAATGACGCTAAATCAATGAAAATGACGACTAATTGTGGAAAATTCAATATCTAATAAGTTATATTATATATAAATATATAATATAATAGTTATATAATATATGTCGAAAATTCAATATCTTGGAAAGGATATTAGTATCTACAGGAAGAAAAACCTATTTATTTTACTGTGAAGGTAGTAAATTCATTTCATTATATAAGGAAAGTCATGTGTTGCCCACATCAGATTTTTTAATACTGAAATGCCAAAAATGTGCAATTTGTAAATTTTTTACCTTTACATTTTCGAAAATGACAATTTTGTTTACATTATACTAGTCTCATTTATTTATTTTCCATATCATTAATAATATAGTCATATCATTCATAAAATATTATCTTTTGCTTTAATGCTTTCGTCTTCTATTTTTTAAAGCATTTATATTTTTGATTAGTATCCAATTTCTAATTTGGTTTTTTTGCTAGTTCTTTAATTTATATATGATTATTAGCAACTAAAATATTTACATACTCATTATAAACCTATTGATCAAACACATATCTCGAATGAAAATCACTAATATTTTGCTCTGATTAGACTTGAACGTAAATTGGCTGATTTCAACGTTCTCTATAAAACTATATTTAAACATCCAAATTAGTGCAATATGTCTCATTGATTTTAGCTAATTCAAGTTCAAATTCAAACAAACTTTAATCAGTTCTGGTATCTTTTGTATGTACTACATATAAATAAATGCGTCTGCATGAATACTCTTGAAGCAAAAAACAGTTTATTTTAAATAGTTAAATTATCTCCATTAAAACAAAGAATATAATACGAAAACAACAAATGCGTCACTCGCTTGTTTAGCAACTGACAAAAGAGGGTCCCCCTCTGTGCCATTTAAATAAAATATCAAATGGAATAAAAATACCTAGGGGGATTCTTTTAGGAGAGAGGTAAAACTCCTAAAATTTTATCGCTTCCCTGTCTTTATTTCTTTATTTGTTGCATAAGGGCTATTTGTTGAAGTTTAATTTTTCGTACTATCTTTTAAACAGGAAATATTTATAATATGAGGATTGGTATAGAAGTAAAAAATAACTATATGTACTCATTGTAGAATGCATGCGTTTACGTTTCCTGTAATCGTAAAATTGGGTGTCCCAAAAAGATTGAAACTCGCTTTAATTCTTTACCTGTTGGAGATAAGTGGGCAATGTAAATTGCAAAAATGTTGAAAGAAGGTGGGAAATAAGACTACGTTAATGAAATAATTCTCCTATTAATTTTAAAAAAAGTTACACTTTTTAAATTTTTGTACGATCCCTTAGAAAAAAATGGCCAATCAGAATTTTTCTATTTTTAATGCAACAAGATCATTAAAACAACCGCATATTTGTATTTTTAAAATAAACTAAATTATGATAAAGGAAATAATCTAACTTATGCCACTTTTTCGCACCATGTGAAAGGCGTTTTCATCAGTGAAAATAGGGATCACAAACAAATTGACGGCGGAAATTATTTAGATCAAAAATACGTTAATATGTGTCAAATTTTTTTATCACAAATGCATTTAAATAAAACATTACACAGACAGAGATCATATAAATCAGTGGTACTCACTATGCGGTCGGGTATCCTATGTATTTATGTTTTCTGTGATATGCTACAAATTTACACTTCTAATTTGATATAGGGTCCCCATTCACAATGTTCAATTTTCAATTAAATATAACTCGCTCAATTTTAAAAATACAGATATGCGTTTTTTTTAATGATCTTGTTGCATTAAAAATGAAAAATTTCTTATTGACCAAATTTGTCTAAGGGGATCGTATAAAAATTTAAAAAGTGTAACTTTTTAAAAATTAATGGAAGGGCTATATCATTAAAGTAGTCTTATTTCCTACCTCACTTTCAATATTTTTGCAATTTACATTGCCCACTTATCGGCAATATCTGTAATATCATGTAATGAATTAAAGCGTGTTTCAATCTTTTTGGGACACCTTATATATATATATATATATATATATATATATATATATATATATATATATATATATATATATATATATATATATATATATATATATATATATATATCCCAAATTGCTAAGGCAATAATAGATAATACAAACGTATATTTTTAATTTTTCATACGTATTGGGGAAAGTATTGTTTTCCCGAAACTTTTCGTTTTCGAGACTTTGATGCTAATATATGTTTTAAGAAATCCTGAACACGTGTTGACTATTTTTGGAGTGATGACCGTCAGTCTGTCAGATGCCCTTGGACGATTCCACGGGTATACGATAGTAGTCATAAAAAATAATGTATTTTCACTAAACTTTATATTCGGCTTTGTTATCAAAATATCTAGATCTAGATAGCATTTTTTTTTTAATTTGCCGAAATCTTCGATGCTAATTCGAAATTTTATATGTTTTTAACATAACCGCATAGAACAAAATTTGACATATCCATGCATAAAATGGTTTATTCAGGGTTGTATGATCACTAGACATAACAGTTCCAGTCATTGTTTTGAAAACTAGGCGCGGAACAATTTATTTGTCTTTGACGTCATTAGTCGCCCTTGCTGGGTAAGTTACCCCTTGATGGGTACGTTATCAAGTATGGTATCAATCGGAATATTTTGCAAATTCTTTTCAGGCGGTAACACTCTACAATTTTAATAATTTGGACCCACGATATCTATTTTTCAATTTTTTTTTTTTGAAAATTTGGAAAAAAAAAAATGTATTCTTGTATGAGAAAGTCGAGTTGAACCACAATCCCGGTAATTTCATCTGAGCTTGCTACAATTTTCTCTGAAGTGACATTTAAAATATTTCAAAGACTTTAAGACATAATAGACATAATATTTGTTTCAAAATACATACACAAGGGCTAGTTACTTTGTATTTCTTATTTTATGATTGTTTCTAGTTGTTTTGTGATTGTTGCTGTTCTTTGTAATATTCGTAGGCGATACACAAACAGTTTTTGTTGAAAAGCTTTTTCGTAATTGGCAAAAAAGTACTAAATTAAAAACAAAATTCTTCACGAATTTTTCGAGCCGTTATTTTCTTCCTGCTTAACATCAGACGAAAGAATCTTATCCACTATGGTATTTAAATGAAATATGGAAAGGAAACCAAATGCTCCGGGGAATCCTTTACGAGGCATGGTACTCGTAAAAATTTATCGTTTTCTTGTCTTTATCAGTGGTGAAAAAAGTCTTATATTTACCAAACATGCTATCTTTAAAGCAGGCGCCATTTGTAGTATTTGAGGGGTCAGGTAAAAAATAAAACAATGAAAGTTTGCTAAATATCCATGTTGTAGAATGTAGGAAACTATCTTTTGAACATTTAACTGCGGTATTTTTCTTATGAAAGTATAGCTACATTGTATATAGCAATTTTATATATTATATAGAATATATTGTATGTTTAGTATGTTTCATGCAGGAGGGAAAAAAAATGTGTTATATTTCATATAATTTGATGACAAAATAAATAGTGTTTTTATTTGCGTATACCAATGTGATTTTACAAAAATATATTGTGTTTTGTACAATTTTAGAAAAATATTGTTTATACAAGTTTGTGAGAAAGTGAAAAAAATATCGAGATTTTGAAAGGAAGACAGTTTTCTGAGAATTAAAAGTTGTTGTTGTTGAGACCCAGACCGTCGGACATACCAGAAAAGTGTAAAATATCCGTTTGGACGGCCGGGAATTGCCACCCAATTTAGACCGGAACCCAGTGAGGGAGGCATCTACAGGGACCGTCCCCTCCTTCCCCTTCCACCAACCTCTCGGAAGGACTTGCGGACCCACATGTTTAACGGGATCGTACTCCGCATGAACACGGCGGCAGTTGTGGCAGCGTGCAAATCCAGCGAGCAAACCACCGGGCTACCGCGCTCGAAATGTGCCAACAGCACGCGGTGTTCCCAGGTGGTCACCCACCCAAGTACTAACCGCGCCCAATGTTGCTTGACTTCGGTAATCTAACGAGAACTGGTGTTTTCAGCACGGTAGGGCCGTTGGCGAGAATAAAAAGTTGAAGACCCAGACCGTCCGACTCGTCCGGAGGACTTAGAGTAACTAGTTGGACGGCCGGGAAGAGAATAAAAAGTTGAAGTTCTTTTTTGTTGGTATGTATGTGAGGTATAGATAATTAAATAACGATAGTAAATAATTGTTTCTATGTGTTTCCATGAAATTTTATGGCTACAAATATTATGGGCAAAACTTTACTATGTTCATTTTATTTAATCTAAAAAAATTAGATAATTATCTATATACTTGTATGATATTGATAAGAGAATTTAAAACATTTTAACTTTAAAATTGTACACATTACTGATATTAAATTGGTCACAAATACATAATTGGCAGTACAGTCACTATTATTAAATTTAAAGAATTTATACTGGCTGATATATTTTTAGTAATTAAGAATTTGCAAGAATAAAACCCAAACTATTGTTAAAGCAAACTCGAATTTAAACTAATAAGTACCTTGAATTTTTGTATACTTATTTATATTTAATACATAAACGCAGTTATTTTTTGTTTTTAAAAATAATTGTAATAAATAATTTCGACAGTGAGTTTTATATAGCTCAATTTAATCATACGGCAAACAGCATAACGAATTTATCATCGAAAAATTATGTAATTCTTTAATAGAAAGGAATGATATTTTGTTATATCTTTCTAACATATTTAACACCAATACTTTGTTTAGTATTTTTACCGTCTTTTCATGCTGATTTCAAAACTATCTTCCTCAAACTAATTCAAATTATATATTGTAATTATACAGGTGTCACGCTCGATTTCCAGCGATTATAACTTTCCTTCTATGCATAATGTATAAGGAAAGTGTTGTGACGGGGTCGAAAATTCGAATTCGAGTTTTGGACAAAAGAGCACGTGTCAAGCATCCCTGATCACAAATCAAACATTTTTGAAGTGATGTCTATGTGTGTGTGTGCGTGCGTGTGTGTGTGTGTGTGTGTGTGTGTGTGTGTGTGTGTGTGTGTGTGTGTGTAAGTGTGTGTGTCAGTGAGTCTGTGGAGACGATAACTGCCGAACTAATATACCGATTCAAACAAAATTTGGTATAAAAATCACAATCCGTAAACACTGGAAGCCTATTGTTTTTATTCGCAATCGAATGTTCAGAACCTCCCTAAATTTTCGAATGAAATTTTGAGAAAATCGTCAACAAATCAAAACCGCTAATACAGTTACGCAAATAGACATTTCTTATGTAATATTTCATTAGAAAACGATTGACATAAATTTTAGAATGCTAACATAAACCGTTCTCGAGATATTGTACATTTTTCAAAAAAATTATCAAAAAGTCATATAAAATAAAAATAAAATATTTCCTATTGAGAAACATGTTCACTTTTCATATGTAATACCATGCGATAAATTGGGTGACATCATTCTCGTGGATGTAGCTCGTTCCATTCAAGAAAAAATATACTTTAAGTAATACTTTTGTATTTGAACGCTAATAGTCATTTATCTGCTGTAAGAATAACTTATTTCTTCGTCCATAACGCTTGGCGATATTTTGGCAGCGAAATTGGCGGAATGTCGCCAACTAGGCGACTTTTTGAAATGCTGCCAAATTAACGAAAATCTCGCCAAATGGATAAAAATGACACTAAATCAATGAAAATGACGATTAATTGTCGAAAATTCAATATCTTGGATAGAATATTAGTATCCACTATAAGAAAAACCTATTTTTTTTTACTGTAAAAGTATTAAATTCATTACATTATATAAGGAAAGTCATGTGTTGCCCACATCAGATTTTTTTTGTTTGATATACACTATCCGAAAATGAAAATGCAACACCGTGAAAGGGGGAATAGACTGTGATGATAAAGGTCGGACAGACAGAAATGGCATATATAAATAAGTGATGCTAATACCAGAAGAATATTTCAATACAGTAATAGCATAGACACGGTGTTCTATAGACAGTAGGACCACCTCTTCGGGCGATACTAGGATTAATCCTTCCTGGAAAAAATAGAATGAGAATGCGGATATTTTTCTGAGGGATGGGTGACTATGTGCCTTCAATCACCCTCCACAAGTCCTCCTCTGTTTGAAGCGTGGGCAGGACAGTCAAACGATGGTCAATTACGCCCCATAGATGCTCGATGGATGAGAGGTCTGGAGAAAGAGGAGGCCAAGGTAGCACCTTGATATATTGCAAAACATGAATGCTTGATTCCGCCGCCGTGTGCGGTCGCACGTTATTTTGCTGGAAAACAGCATTCTGAAACCGCTGAAGGTAGATCAGTGCATCTGGTCTCAGCACCTTATCAACATATCGTCGTGTCGTCGATGTGCATATGATACGAACCAAAATTGACAGTCCATCGAAGCCGATGGTAACCCCAAACCATGATGTCGTGTTGTCAAGTAGTATGCCGTTTCACTGTCGCAGCAGAATTAGATATGTTTCTGCGCCGCCTCCAGACTCTCACACGGCAGTCATTCCACAAACAGAACAGAGACTCGTCTCTGAACACCACCCCGTCATTCAATCGTCCAAGATTCTCGGGACTGATACATTGCAATGTCTCACGTCAGTATCTTGTCGTCAATGGCAGTCTTCGCAAAGGACGGCTTGAGTGCAAGTCGCTTTCGGCCAATCATCGCGAAACTGTTCTTACTTATCTTGGAACATACAATGTAACCTGCAAATCTGCAGAATGTCGACAGTAGTCGTTCGTGGAGCCGCAGCCGCATGCCTCCGGATGCGCTGATCAACGCTTGTTGGCGTAGGTCTGGTTGGACCTGTACCACTGCAACGATTCACATGCACTTCTTCAATCCATATTCTCCAAATCCGTTGCACAGGGGACACATTTACGCGTTACACAGGGGACACATTTACGCGTTACACGGGGGACACATTTACGCGTTACACATGGGACGCATTTATACGTTGCACAGGGGACGCATTTAAGACCACCCAACCGTACGTGGAACCAAAATGGACCTAAAATGAAAAACCTATCGTGATTATTCGCACGATCGTTCAAATGCTGAAACGGCCTTCTTCATCGGCCAAGCATCTCTTCAACAACACCCGTCTTCTGAAGTGAAACACAGCTCGGAAAGCGGGTTTCCGTAAGCGACAGAAAACAACTGTTGGCTTCTCTGCTATTTCCATCCATTTTATCTCTCGCTCTAATCACGTGACCTACTTGCATTTCAGATCATTTGCATACATCAGCCAGCTGCGTCTGTCTCGCAATTTTCATAATTATGCGGTCAAAGCTTCATGGTGTTTCATTTTCTATGTCGGGTAGTTCATCTAATAAAAGTAATTCCTGAAAACATCCCAAGCTAATAACTTCATTTATCAATACAATCATAGCTCATATCTTGAGAAATAAATACTTATATGATCTGAAACAGAGTAAGTTTGGTATAATTTCTTGGCATGATAATGAAATATAAGCTGCTAAATTTAAAACCTAACAAAAATTATATAGAATATAAGTAGAAAAAAAACATTAAGTAACATCTAATTGAATAATATATAAGCGCATGAAATTACACTCCGGTCATATTTCTCTGCTTTAGAGTAATCTTTCATGCTAAAACCAAAGTAAATTTAGCTCTTGAGATATATCGATTCGACTTTATTCGATTAATACTTATAATCAAATACTTTCAGGATGCATACCGTTGAAGTAACTGCCAGATAAGCTTACAAAAGGTGCATAGAGTAATAAGTAGCAACAAAGTAAATCTCCATTTAATATAATGTTCTTGGATTTAATTAATTACCCAAATAACCCCCCCATATAAATTTCTCCGCCTGATGGATTTATAGAGCAAATATTGTAAAGAACCGTTCATATATATTTCTTACTTTCCATTATTGACACAGTTACATAATTTCTTTCATCTTTTGGCGGTCGATTTGATTTTTGAGGAGTTTCTAGCTTTCAAATTTTCAACCTCCAGTATGTGCCAATATTTGTAAATTTAATATCATTTGAGCAGAACAGATTTGGATTTTAAAAATATAAAATTATTTCTCCTTCGTCAAAAAAGGTATGATGATTACATTAAATATATTTAAAATAACTAATTCGAAGGATTTTCGAGGCAAGAGTTAAAGCTTTCATCTGTTGAATTTTATTCTTTGAACGTGAAAAATTATAAGAAATAAATTTGCAAATATAAAATAAATTCGCAAATATAAAATAAATTCGCAAATTTAAGGTTCCTAAGAACATTCAAATGCGTATAAAATCAATCGTGTTCGAGTATTCGCTAAGTAGTAATCTTGTCTTTTTTTTCGAACATCTCAATTATAATATGTTCTTGAGATATAGCTGACGCACGCAACTACACATACACATGCACACACACACACGCACACACACACACACGCACACGCACGCACGCACAAACCATATGCCTACCCATACATATGATCTTAAAACTTTTTATTTGAGTTCAGATTTTCTTGGTTTTCTATTTAAACTTGAATTCAAATTTTCGACTCCTAATGATTTCCCTAATTATTATGCTATGTGTGTATGGCAATTCCTTATGGTTAGATTTATAATATGGGTACAGTTATAATAATTTCAAACGCAAACAAAATAAAGTTCTAATTTAAACATGGGTCTCATTTTAGTGAAAGTTTTAGATATACATTTATTCTATGTTTTAAAATATTAATTCTTAACAAACATATGAATTGCTAGAATTTAAATGTAAATCAAATAGTATAAAAATAACAAATTATTTCGCCCGTTCAATTAAATCCAATTTATTCCAATATTTAAATTTCCAATACACTTTAATTATTCTCAATCTAGCTGTATTCATCCAACTATGAGAAATGTGAAATTTACGCTTCAACTACAACGAATTGTCATTATTTAATTCATTTTTCCAATCCAAGGACTCATAGAAAAATATTTTAGCAAATTGTGGGAGCAAGATTTATAAAGGGTAAATAAAGGAAAAAGCGAAAGAAAAGTAAATTGTAAACTTATATCATGTTCTTGAATTTAATTAATTAATCATTTTAATCAATTTTACTATTTCTGATGGTAGAATATACCAAATATTGTAGGGAACAGTTAACAATAACTTTTTTTAAATTAGCGCAGATGACATCAATAACTGTAGCCTCAAACAAAAAATGTCAGACATTTCAGAGATGAATATATTTTTATTAAAATGCGCAATTCATATTTACATTGTTTAATATATTGGTTAAATTTTTTCTTCTACGTCAAAATATAGTTTGTTTTGAATAAATATATAATTATTTTTATTGATAGTTATAAAAGTGGTTATATTGACAACTAGCAGCATACCCGTTCTTCGTACGGAGTATATAATATAAAGAAACTTGAAATTCATAATCATGCCCAAATTCTTATAGTATACTAAATGACATGTTTAATCAAAATATTCTGTTAAAATATTTAATATAATGCTCCTAAAAAGAAGTTTAAGAATCTCTGTTCTCGCTATATAAAATTATCTTCATCGACATATCTGAAGAATAAAACATCTTGGACCCCTTATGTAAGCAAATATAAAAAAATATGGAATTGAATCAATATATGCAAAATAAAAGCGTTAAAATTGTATGGGACCCGTACTAATTATATACGCGAATATTAGAAAATATAACCTGTATTAGTAGATTACATGTATAAATTGGAAATACCAATAAACCCGTAATCTTTAAATCTGAAGACAGTCATTTATTCCAATATATGTCAAAATTAAAGTGCTAAAATTATATGGGAAGATATACACGTACTACTTATAATGTCCGATTATTAGTAGAACATTACCCGTATTGCAGTATGAGTCACAAATGTTTTTTGGTAAAATCCAACAGACGACGTAATAAATTGAATATATAATTAATCCCCGTAATCTTCATACCAGAAGACTGTACTTGATTCCAATATATATGCCAATATATGTCAAAATATATGCCAATATACCTGTACTACTTATATTCTCGTAGGTTAGAAGATATACCCGTGCATTCCTAGAAGATTACTCGTACAACGTACAATATGCGTGTGTCAGCAATTTTTGCCGCAATAAAACAATGCCGTAATAACTTAAAAATATCAATAATCACTGAATCAATAATTCCGGAAAATATCAATAATAATAATGTTTAGACCTGAAGAGTATAATTGATATTATCCAGTCCAAAATGAAATGGCAATGAAATTTATTTTATATACATATCTTCATTATTCAAATCGGAAAGGATTTAATAAAAATCGTCTGCCGCATAAACACATTGGATTTAAATCCGTTGCTAAGCGACATGATATCATTTGCTTCAAATAAATTGGTAGAAAAAATATCGTCTAAATAGTTATATTTCTATGCAACATTTGGCGACAGTTTCGTCAAATTAGCGACATTTTAAAAAATCGCCAAATTTATCGCCAAGTAGGACTGTAGAACTGACAGTTCCACTTTGCGACAAATTGACGAAATATCATCACAATACTATCCCCTAACAAAAAACAATTAATATCATTTATGTAACGCAATTTTATCAATTTCAAGATATTTTTATAGATTTGAAAACATTTTTATCAATTTGGTGACATTTTAAAAATTCGCTAAATGTATTACTAAGTAGGATGGTTGGTCTGACAGATAAATGCTAACCAAACATCATTTCAGTACTATCTTCTAACAAAACAAAAAAAAATTTCATTGATATGTAGAAGACCCAAGCCACACGACCAACCCGAAAGTTTATGGCAACTGTTTGTGTGTCGTTTATATCAATTCGGCGACATTTCCGTCAATTTGGCAAAGTTTAAGAAAAGTTGTCAAATTAGCGATATCCCTCCAAATTCGTAGCTTTGAATTTGCAGATCTGAATGAAACATTCTTATCCCGTTTCAATATACTAAATGAAAACACTACAATTGTATTAGAAGATATACCCGCTCTACTCTTTTTCTGTTTCAACAATCGGCTATATGAATTTATTAGCTAAACACAATATATGAGTTTAGTAGCTAAATACGATATAAGCTTGGAAACTCTTTGCCAAAATAAATGAAATTGATGAACGCACTCAGCAATTAATATAATTAAAAGAAAAATCAAACCGTCCATTCATAAGATATACTTTTATATCCATTTATTTATTATTTAAATCGAAAAAAAATAATAAAAACATTAACAAACACATTTAATTTAATTGCGATGCCGAGCAACATGATATATCCTCCTAAAATGTTAAAATTTATTTACCACTAACAGCACACCCGTTATTCGTACGGAGTGTATAATTTAAAGAAACTTATAGTTCGCAATCATGTGCAAATTCTGTTAAAATATTAAATTTATTGCTCCTAAAGAGAAGTTTAAGAATATATGTTCTCACTATGCAAAATTATCTTCACGATCAGATCTGAAGAATAAAACATCCTGCCCCCTTTTGTAAGCAAATTTACAGAAGAAAAAATAGGAATTGAATGAATATATGCAACCCCGTACTAATTATATTGTCGCAGATCAGAAAATATGCCAATGTGTTAGTAGAAGATTACCCGTATTACAATATGCGTCTCAAAAATATTTGCCAAAATAAAAGAGATGACGTAATAAATTGAAAACATCATTAATATCCGTACTCTTTATACCAGAAGGTCGTAATTGATTCCAATATATGCCAATATGTATCAAAATATATGTCAATATACCTGTACTACTTATATTCTCGTAGATTAAAATATATACACGTGTATTTGTAGAAGATTCGTACAACATACAATATATGAGTTTAAACAATTTTTGTCATAATAAAATAATTGCATAATAACTTGAAAATATCAATAATCCTTGAATCAATAATCCCCGAAAATATAAATAATAATAATTTTTAAACCTGAAGACCGTAATTGATATTATTCAGTCAAAAATGCTATAAGAAAAATCAAATCGTTCTTTTCTAAAATATATTTTTATATCCATTTATTTATTATTTAAATCGAAAAAATAATTATTAAAATTAGCAGACAGATTTAATTTAATTGCGTTTCTGAGTAACATGATATAAGATAGAATCTTATAACATGTTAAATATGTCATGTCTTATAACATAAACTGCGAAATTAAATAACGATTTTGATTTCTCTATACTTCTCATTGTTCCGTAAAAGCTTGTTTTAAATAAACCATGAACCATGGAGATAGATTTCCCCTTTAAATCATGTTTCAAACAACTCATTTTTTCAGAAAGTGACTAATTAACGCAAAAAATCTCCCATCAAACTCAGAGATTAAATTTTAATTCACTTTCAAACGATTTTCAAGCTTTTCGTTTGGATAAACCACGGAGTTAGGGAGTAGAACTCCTAGGAAAAAGTTCCGTTTTTCATTAATATCTCGACAACCCCAGGTCTTAGAAACTCGAAACTTGGACAAAATTTATGGGGGGATATTTCAAGGCTATTCACCAAATTTCATTAAATTCGGTTCAGCCTTTTTTTCCGTGATGATGAGACAAACGAAAATTTGGTTTTTTACTAATATCTCAAGAACCACTGGTCGTAGAACTCAAAACACGGATATAATTTTAAGTGGGGCTATTTCTGGGCTACCCACAAAATTTCATCAAATTCGGTTCAGCCGTTCTCCCGTGATGGTGTGACAAACAGACAGACAGACAGACAGACAGAGAGACAGACAGATTTTCATTTTTATTTATATAGATTTACTTTGTCGATATGAATAGTTTCAGCCGGAATTGAAAAATAAAATTTATTTAAAATCTGCTTATTGCTCGCATTTTATAGCAAATGTTACAAATTAAGATGTATTTGAATGAAATAATAATTGTTATACGTGTTGATAATACTGGCATATATAAGATTCAATTGGGAAATATTTCTACGTCCATTTCATCTAATATTCGAAGATTAAAAGCATCAATTTTTTTTCTAATTTACATCTGTTTTTCAGAAATATACCAAATTATACAAAAACTTTGTAAATATTCTGTGACTTTCGTTAAATTTCGTGTATTTCTTATTTCATAAAGGCAGACGAAACGGATATTTGTTGCTCTGAAATGCCAAATTAGAATAATAGTAAATATCAGTGGCATTCAAAGAACGATTGATTAGATGGAGCCGCCATATAATTCTGGTTGCATCCAAATTTCAGAGTCAATATTTTTATTTAACATCTATGTTAATCTGTACGTTGAAAAGAACCTTGCTGTCTTAAACGGGACTGGAATCTGGATCTCGTACTGGTCAGCCGACACTCTACTTTTGAGCTACATGGACAAAATTACAAGATCTTATTGTCGAAGCGGACTCTGCATTCTCCAACGTCTAATGTCCGATTGGCGCGCAACTGACAATCTGGCCAACCACCTTATGCTATTTTTACCTGAGGTTAGCCTTCCGATGCTATTTTTATACTCCAGGTTATCTTACTGCGTGGTCGTCATCCTCTCGATTTAAAATCGGCATTCAATATCCCATAATCCACTGAATCCATGCTAGTCTAAAATTTAAAATAAGTTTAGAATAAAATTTTCTTAATTTTATTCAAAATTTCTGTTTTTGTTTTTATGTGGCTATTTTTTTTCCTTTTCATATATTTTATTTTTATATATTTTCTAAATTTTATTATTTTCTTTAATTTTAATTTATGTTTCGTTATGTTATTGTACCTCACTCTAAATTTTATTTTCCAATGATCTTTTTATCTATATTCACAATAACCATTTTCCCATTTTTGAAAAAAGGACGTACTTGTCAAGTTTAAATATAATGTAAAACTGTCTGTTTAATCACACTATTTTTCGTCAATTGTTATCTTTTTAGATCTAAATAAATGTCCGTTTGGAGGGATGGTAGACCTTGGGAGCCTCCTGAGTGCAGGAAGTATCCTTTACCGGCAGTGCAGCTAGGTACTCTAAACCCACTATGTGAGTCGCACGATCTGGGGTCTTCAGACCTTCGACATCCCATTTTTAAAAAATGGACGTACTTGTCAAGTTCAAATATAATGTAAAACTGTATATTTAATCACAATATGCTTCATCAAATATTATCTTTTTAGATCTAAATAAATGTTCGTTTGACGGGATGGTAGACCTTGGGTGCCTGAGTGCAGGAGGTATCCTTTCCCGGCCGTGCAGCTAGCTACTCTAAACCCAATATGTGAGTCGCGCGGTCTGGGATCTTCAGACCTTCAACATCTTTGAAATTTCCTACAGTGTTGATTTGCTCGGGCGCTATTGTAAAGAACTTTGTTGTACCAACCAGGATTCAAACCGTGAATATTCGTTCCGACAAGTCGACGATCTACCGTTGACCTGAGATGAATTTGCATGCCCTTTCTATCAAAGTGGACTTTGCAACGTCTATTTGACAAAACACGTTACGATTAATATTACACGAAGAAATTGCTTTAGGTCTAGTTGTTTTAAGAGATTCAAAATTGCATTTTTGCTACTTATTATGAATCCAATTACACCTAAAAAAGGGAGAACAAATAAACAGCCTGCTCATTTCAAACGTCTTATATCATGTTTTGTACACATGACCATGCCTGAGAAATGGTTAAATTGCACATTTTTATTCCGTTTGTATTGAACATATAAGTATATTTAAAGAAAAAAAAATGGCCAACTAGTTCTAAAAACTAATATCTCCTTCATAAAACTGAAATAAAATTTCATATTTTCTTATTAATAAAAACCTTGTTGTGTCTAGCTATTTTAACAATCTTCTCAAATAGAGAACTCCAACAGGAAAATTGGCAATTGATTGGAGACATACAGCAAAAATGTTTTCCTTCTGCACTAACTAAAAATGACTTGCAGTTCATGATTAGTCTTACTATCGAGAGCTATTTTAACAATTACATTATTGATTCGACGAAGCATCATTGAACAAATAGGTATGGTTATTAAAGACCAATAACTCTCCTAAATGACCTGCATTTTTAAATCTACAGCACCAATAATTATATTAAAATTATAAAAACGCATAAAATACGTCGATTATTCATAGAAACAAATTAAAATTACCGAAACTTAAAGAGCATTTCAATATAAAACACAAATACACTAATTAATATATAAACTTTACATCTAGAATTGAATACTTCCCTACAATCTAACTTCAGCTCACTATATCCCACATGTAAATATATACCTAACTTTAAGTTGTCTGTGGGTTAATAACTATTTCTAAAATAACTTTAAAAAATAGTTAGTCAGAAATGTTGCTTGATGCACTTCTTTAATTCTTTATTTCTTCATTTTGGAAGAATGCATAATGAAACATGCTATTTTATAGGTATATCAGAATTCCATAGTTTTGTGTAAGTATAGCTATTCAATCTTTTTTGTTATAAAATACCTGATTTTGTTTAAAATTAAGGACGTGCATATTAAAGTAATCAATAAGAAAAGGTCATTGTTTAATGCTCTTGCAGTAGCTGTCTCTTCATGCATTCACTGTACAGGTGCATGGAATGACATATACGCCCGCATTCCGAGTATGCAATCAAGCTATGCCCTAAATGTGAGTTTAGACACGCCTTCATTAGCTAAAGCTAAGAATTATAGTATCACGTGCTAGGTAGGCGGGTATACCCACTACGCCGACGTATGCAATACCCCTTTGCGTTGCGAATATGCACGCTGCGCGAGTATAATACGGCCTAAATAAGTGTCTATATAAACGGCGTTATGCGGTTTACCGTACCTCAAGCTAAGAAATATAGTCTTTGCAGTTAAGCGCTAGCACGAAGTCGGTGTATGATAAAATGAACGAAGTGCCTGAAACTGGGGTATGGCGATTGGCAAAATATAGGACTAATCAGTGACATATTTTGTTTTAGTGATTGGAAAAATATGGAGTAAAATGTGTCAATGGTATTTTTATGATGTTATTAGTTTTGCCATGCATAGAAGCTAACAAACTAATACGGGAGATTCAATTAATAAAGCATCATGTTTTTAGCATTTTTAGAAGTTTTTACATATATTGAAAATCTATCATTTTTTTCTAATTTTCGAATATTTCATGTACATTTTCAATTCATTAACTATCTCACTGGGTCTAATGGGTTTTATAGCATAGAGTATATATCTATCAGTTGTAAAAACCCGATAACAAGAATATTTTACTATTATGTAAGACGTAGATAGCATAGATGGAGGTATCTGCAGTTATTAAAAAGTCAATAATAATATTATAGCCACGACAAGGACTGATTGGTTGGTAAATAATACTAATCGTGATTTTGAAATATAGTTATTGTAATACAGCTCGTCTTCAAAATATTAGTTTTGTTATAGAATTGTAGTAAATACCAATTGTATTGTCACGCAGTCATCAATTTCGAAGTACAATACAGAAAATAATTATTACACAGTTGCATTTTATTTGCTATATTTGCATTTTATACAATATTGTATACTATTTTATGACCAATCTATCCACTTTTATATAGCTTATCCCTTACAATAGCTCTCATTCAGCAGCACTGGCTCATGTTGCAGCTTACTAACATGTTACGCTAGCGCATAGGCTCCGGATATGTGGTGCTATCAAGACACTTGTATTAAGATTCAGAGAAAGCCAAATGATAAGCCCACACAGGGGTTCAAATGCTCATTTTGTGAAGCGATGCAAATGTTTACTTTATTTGTTATAATTATAATTTGAATATGTTAGGACATGAATCGCGAATTTAGGTTTATTTCTTGGTGTATGGCATATAAACCATATTTAATAATTTGAACATTTAAGTTTACGAACAACATATGTGAAAGACTCATTGACCACCCAGAACTATTGCAGGAGTTTGGATGGTCACTGTCAAACAATTGGGTTTGGGGTAATAAACCTGTGTTCTGAAAAACGGGTCAGACTTTGTGACTTTAAAGTAATGACAGTTACATGTGACTACAATAACGACACTGCAATAAAAAAGCTGAGCTCTCCAGGAATCAGGTCGTACAAGAAAATAGCCAATAACATTAGGTGACCAAATACGGCTCAAATATCGATAAACTAATCCAGCACTGAGAAATAATAGGTGTCAAAATTTATCTCTGAACTAGAAGAAGGAAGACTTTCATAGGGACTGACTTGTTGAATATATTGTCATATCGCCATTCTGTGCGCCATGAGCCTTTTTGTGTTTTCCGAGAGAAA
This sequence comes from Amaurobius ferox, assembly GCA_951213105.1. Taxonomy (NCBI): domain Eukaryota; kingdom Metazoa; phylum Arthropoda; class Arachnida; order Araneae; family Amaurobiidae; genus Amaurobius; species Amaurobius ferox. The sequence continues at coordinate 120,840,542 of OX578136.1, forward strand.
AACTCTCTTTTCTCTCTTGTGCCTGTATAGAAAGTTTGCTAAGCCTTGTTCGAATTGCCGTTTGAAGGGAAATGGAGTTTTGTTCGGAACGGTTGGTTTGGAGGAAGAATCCTGTCTCTGTTGGAGAGTGACGTCGCGTCGCGTGATGAGGCTCTGTTGCCGTGCGCTCGCTTTCCTGCCAATCAGGAAGCGGCTTTTTGGACAAGTGAGAATTTTTCGCTTTTGCTCCTGGCTTTTCTCTGCTGGACTCCGATGAAGTGAAGACGCATTGAATTTTTGTCTTAAAACTTTAAGACAAAGCCTTGGCCGAAATGGCTAAAATTCGATGGCCGTACCGTTGTTTCTGTTAAGAAACCATTTCAAGATCCTCGATGAAGAAGCAGCGGATCCTGACGCATTGCACATTTCTTTTTACAAATTCTAAATTTTATTTTTTTATTTTAGGAAATTCTGGATGTTTCGTTTTGAGCTGGTAGAAGGCTTTGTTCTCGTGGCAGACATATTGATGATGGTTGATTGTGCCTTTCTGGTCGAAATGTGGAACATTTTTTTGGTTCGGATGAACTATCCTGTTTTCCTCTTGTGAAGCCCATTCTGAACATTTTGGATAATTTAGTGAAAATAGTTTTAGTGCACCTCCCGGTACAAGGTAACATATTGATAAATTCTGGAACTAGGAGTTCCATGGCAGTCTAAATTAAATATTCAAAACAGGCACATTTATTGTTTAAGTAAATATAATAATAATATCTAATTTGAATTGAGCTGTATGTTTAATAATATTTACAATGATGAGCATATATTAAGAATTGTTGATTATGATATTGAGAAAAAATGCTCTTAATGAAAAGGTGAAATACTTACTGAATATTGAAGTGAAAATTAATACTAAGTAATTTGAATAAATATATTTTGTTTGATTGATAAATGTGTTTTCAATCTAGTATCCCTTCATTTTTCCTTCCTCTCACTAGTTACCATCTAGAATTCAATTCTTCTAGACTGGGAAGGTTTTGCACAAATGTTAATACCTGGGTTACAAATAATACTAACCACTATGTTGTTTTTTGCTGTGATATTTACGATCACTTTGGTTTTGTGTGTAGCGGAATCTGCTCCCACAAGTTGGTTCTGAAACCGCTATCACAATATAGACCGTCCGATTCACCCTAGGGTACGTTAGCAGTTTGAGTGGCTGGTGGTGACTGACTTGTATCAAAGAAGTCAAGTTCAGCATGATTTTAGATTCCAACAATGAAAATGTTCTTTAGATTTCGGTGATTATGTATTTATTTTGAAATTCCACAGAAACAAGTCATTGCCAACAGATCACCGAGCAGATAGTGAGCGGTCTCATATAAAACTATAACATCATGCACCTAATTCAACTAATTTACTCAAAGCCCCACAACTAACAGTGATATGTAATTCGTTATATCCTGTGAGGAACTTCTTCCAAAATATTTCTAATATTTTTCATAGATATTTAGTGATAGAGGTTAATGAAGCCTTTTCCCGTGCAACACATTGTCCACTCCCCCAAAACAAAATTTAACAGATGCTGTAAATTATTTTATTTTTTAATAATTAATAATAAATTTGAAAATGTTTTTGAGAAAAAATACAATTTTATGGAATAAAAATTCCCTTTATTTGAGGCTAAAAAATTAACGTATTGATTTCCACTAATGTTTAGGTTTCAACTATTATAACATCCGGAAATTAAAAGGGTTAGATTATTGTGTCTTTGGTTTCTTTTTAAATCGCAACACATTTTGTAATAAAGTCGTGAATACATACAGGAAATTTAATTATTTTTGTCTGTTTCTTAATTTATTTATTAGCATCTCCCAGATTCTTTTGTCATTACATTGTTCAATACACCAACCCAATAACTACTGTTTAATGAATTTTATAAGCCTTAATTACCACTTTCCGTTTTAATTTTGTGTTACTGCACATAAAATTAAACAGCTGTATTTAAAGTCTAATTTAATTTCTTTCTCATAAACCGTAATTTTCCAAGTACGCAGAATGTAAAATTTACGCTTGAGCTAAAACTAATTTTCGTTGCTTGATTTATGCTACTAATCAAAGAGCTTCCAGAAAACATTTTCAGCAAACAAGGAAAATGTTACAAACGGTTCAAAAAGCACATATCAGAAGAAAAGTAAATAAGAATTCAGCATCGTGTTCGTGTCTTTAATTAATTCACCAGTTTCCTCAAATTTCTCGGCATTCATGAATTAATAAGGTATTTACAGTAAATAGCTGCAATCCAGGAAACTTTTATTGTGTTACCTTGAAGGGATTAAATGGGTGGTTCTACAAATACGGCATTATGTGGAGTACTTAAAATCAAACTTTTAAATTTGCCTTAAATTCTGCAAAAATTCACTAAAATGCTCTAACTGGTACTGATAAGACATTAGCAGAGCATAAATGCATGTTTTTCTTTGGCAATTTTGTATGTGTAATACATTTAGTCATGGGTATGATATAGTAATTATGATGAGCCATGACATGCAAATTCTGTACATCCAGAATCATAATACTAATTTTTAATCGAAACAGGTTAGCAAGGATATCTACTAATATTAATCCTATTTATTAGCAGCCTGCTACATAATACAATCTACATTCGTCATGTCATGACATGTAAGTCATTAACATGCATCTCACACACAACCTTATGCATGTGATGATATGAGAATTAGGCATGTGGATGACAAAACATTGAATTGTGATTTTCAACAAATTCTACATAAGCTTGGTAAGCCAGTCAAGTATCTTAAAGCGAAAAGTTTACAAATGTGATATATTCACTGTCTATATGACTTATATAAGTACTTTAATAATAATTAATAAAACACTACGTTGAAAATGAAGTAATGTTCGTAGCTAATCAAAAACAGCTATGTGCAACTCCATTCTACAACAAACATCTGCCATACATATTTTCTAGCAGTGTTGCGAGTTCCGAGAAATACTCTTTTCTAGAAATAAGTTTCTAACTTTTCAGACACACATATGACATTTTATTTGCAATATTAAAAGAAAATATTTTGTATATTGAATTTAAATGTAAGAATTATGGGGATTCAAGTATTATTTTTTGTTTTTAGCGTTTTGGCCCTATTGTATCTTTTATTTCCAAGTGCTTTCTTAATTATTTACATACAGTAAAATTATGCTACAAATGTGCGTCCACGTTAGACACAATAGTGGTGAACTCCACCTTTTGGTATGCGTTATCCAACGTCATACTGGATGAGCGCCAAGCGTGATGGCCTGGGGCGCCATTGGATATCTCAGACGACTTCAGCTACTAAGAATTGTGGGTAATTTCAACAGCAACTAGTATATCAAAGAAGTTCTGGAACCCGAAGTCGTACCCTCCTTCAACGCGTTCCTGGAGCTATATTTTGACAGGATAATGTCCGTCCACATGTTGCTAGGAATGTTCAAGACATCTTTTCAGCGTAATAGATACTGCATTTTCCTTAATCTTCCTATTCACCGGATATTTAGTCTGTTGAACATATCTGTGACTTCATCGGTCGGCTTCTCGCTCATGGCGATCGTCCCGTTTGTAATACAGTTGAACTTTGGGTTCGGATAGGAGCAATCTGAAATGCTCTTCCTCAGATATAAATTCAAAATCTGTTTGAGTGGATGCATCGTCGTATAGAAACACTTATTCCAAAGCGTGGTTGGTTCACCAAATACCGAGTTTCGTCATGTAATATTATTTTTTGCCTTGTAAATTTAATTCCCTATGTAAATTTAATTTCCTATGGAATAAAAGTCGACTTTTAACCGGGGAACTAGGGGTCACCACCCCCCTAGGCCTTTTCAAATTTCCCTGTTGGCTTTTCTCCACCACCACCCCCTTTTTTGAGATTTCTTTGTAGAATTTTTCTCTTTTATTATACTAGACAATTTAGAGCAGCATTGCTCCTACTTGTCTCGTTAATTTTAAATCTTATATTCGTATCTTTTATATGTCATTAATATATATATATATATATATATATATATACAGGGTGAGTCAGAACTCGTGGGCTAAATCTTAAGGGGTAATAAATCACATCTAAACAAGCAATTTTTGTCATACAAAGCAAGGTCGTAACGCAAAAGATGAACCGCTACACGTCGCTGACATTGTACGCAGTGACGAATGTGTCAGAACTATCTAGAGTTTAAGCTGATCCCCTGATCTCTCCCTTCTCGACTTTTCTTATGGGACCATGTGGAAAATCTCATCAACGATAGCCCCATCAACTGCGATGACGACCTTGTTGCTAGGATTGCTGTTGCTGCCGGCGTTGTCCAAGATATCCCGGGTGTTTTTGCTAACGTGCGCCGCTCGCTATTTTTGTCACACAAAGCAGCGTCGTAGCGTAAGAGGTGAACCTATAGGTTGTAGTTCATGACATGAGGAAATGATGACTCTCTCGTGAAAAGAGGAAACACAAAAATGACAGAGTAGGCACGAAGTACGTTTCACTTACATAATATGCAGAATCCATGGACAAAGTTACAGAAACTGCTCAAAAGTGCGACAACCAGCAGTAATGCAGGCTTCACACCTGCGACGTAGCGAACGGCGCACATTAGAGAAAACACTTGACATATCTTGGATAACGTCGGCAGCAATATCAATCCTAGCAACAATGTGATTGTCGAAGTCGGTGGGGCTATCGTGGATGAGACTTTTCATATGGTTCTATGAGAAAAAGTCGAGATAGGAGATATCAGGCGATCAGCTTAAACCCTGGCTAGTTCTGACGCAGTCGTCACTGCGTTCAATGTTAGCGACGTCTAGCGGTCCACCTCTTGCGATACGACGCTGCTTTGTATGACAAAAATTGCTTGTTTAGATGTGGTTTATCACCCCTTAAAGTTTGGTTCAAGAATTTTGTCTCACCCTGTATATACATTTTAGATTTCTCTAATCAAAAACAGAACTATTTTTGCATATGGATTAAATCAAATTTATAATAACAGGAATGTAGTGAAATCAACCTCTAAACATTTTAGTAATTATGATCCCTCTATTTTGAACATCTTAAATACAAGATCTCCTTGTTCTTCATCTGAAAGATCCGAGAGAGGAAATTATAACAATAATAAGTGTCAAATTCTGAATATACAGGTGAAAATTACAGAGCTAGTAAAAAACTTTAAAACTTCATGTAATACAAACACTGTAAAACATGGGTGTTCAACGTCAAAAACCAACTTTCAAATCAAAAAACTTTTTTTAATGTCATTCAATGAACATTTTTCACACTTTCTTTTATGATCCTATTACAAGTGCTTATTATCTAAAGCTTCACTTGCCCATAAAGTCACTTTCTATCCCTAATAATCATAAAAATTATAACACTTTGTAATTAACTACAAAAATTCACAATATAATAATATAAATTTCAATTCTCTATTTCAGCAATTTAAACATTATTTTCCTATTTCTGATACTAATATTTTCAAAACATTTAAATATAACACTCCTTTAGGTAGACAAGTTTTCAATTACAATGGCATTTCCAAATCTCTCTTTATTCCACATAATGCAACTGTTTCCATTCCCATCTATCCTTGTGTGCGCCACTATCCACATTATTCTGAATTTATTAATAGCAATCGCAAACATGTAATTACTGATCATCTAAATATAGTTCAAAACTCAGTACTCAAAAATTGATGCTATGTGGCACTAAATTTCGGATTCAAAATACCTTTAAACATAGTATTTTCATAAAAAAAATAAATAGTGATTTATAAAAATTCATATAAAAAATTGCTTGTCTTAAAACTTATCCTGTTGAAGCTTTAGGAATGAATAATGTGAACAGTCTATCTGAGGTCAAACTGGTAACATGTCTTCAACTAATCCTACTTTTAATTAATCAGAATTGAAACTGGCAATAAGTGAACTGAAAACAAACTTTGTTATTACATATGTGGATAAATCTTCAAATAATTATGCTATCATTTGCAAACATTATTATATGCAAATTTTAAATAACATATATTTAAATGTATTCAACATCAACGTTATCTAAGAAAATTATTGCATTTCATAAACTTTTAAAATTACCTTGCAACAATCTAAAATTCCTTTATGTAGTTATGCTTCCAAAATTTCATGAAAATCCAATCTCATTCAGATCAGTGACTATTGAACATAAATCTTATGCAACTGTTGCTAGCAAATTCCTTTTCGCCATTCTTAATAAAATTACTTCAATTATAGTAGGTCCTGCATCTTCTCATATTATTAATAACAGCTTTCATTTAATTAAAAATTTAGACACTTTAGTATAATAGAATTTTAAGCTTTAGATCGTAAGTACTTATTTAATAACATTGATATTAAAAATATATTTAATGTAATTATGAATTTGATTAAATCCTTTTTATAATAGTCAAATATGGTATTTGATTAATCCTACGTGCACCACCTTCTGCAATGTGTTATATTTAATAATTACTTATTGCAAGGTAATAAATTATATCTGCAAATTAAGGGTGTTCCTCAGAGTAGATCTGATAGTTCTGCTCTTACTAATCTTTATATAAATCACTATGAGTCCAAATTTAAATATTCTGAATATGCTTTTTTACATATAAGTTGATGACATCCTTCTGATTAAGACAGTTCACTCTTCTAATGTAATTGATTTTAACTTCTATCCCTTAAATTTATCTCTACTTGTTAATACAAACGAAAATTAATTTAGTGTTAACTTTTTGGATTGGATGATGAATTTTCATTTTTCTCAAATATTTATGATAAAAGGATTAGCTCTCTTTTAAAATTGGCAAATTATTAACTTTAACTCTTGTATGAGTAATTAAATGTATAAAAACATCTTAATTAATCAAGTACATAGCATTTTAAGTCTTTGTGGCAAATCACACATTGATAGCCTTTTCACCGATTTTTTACAAAATTTAAGGCATTTCTTTCAAAATTTCTTAATTATAGAAATTGGAAACTTCAAATTAAAATAATTTTAATTTTTGCTTTGGATCAATATTTTTACATATATAAATATCATTATTCTGTATTTGAGTAGTGGTTGTGTTGAGGTGCGATTGGTACCATACATAATATTTATTTCTCAACTCCTATTATTTTATGTTTTCATATTTATTTTTTTATTTACAGTCTATATTGATCAATATATTCACACCAATATCCCAAGTCTTGTTATCTTATTATTCTCAAAAGATTGCGCTTTTCTCTTATCGTTATATCATATAATATCCTATCTAATTTTTTAAAGGCAGCGACTTTAATTTTTTACGTGATCAACGTGGTTAGTGTACGTCTGGATTAATTTGATTTCTCACATTTTATTATTTCCCTTTATGTTTAAATTGTTAATAAATTTAAAATGGACTTTTATTATTTCCTTCCTGACATTCCTCTTTATCCTTTAAATTTTTTATTTGGTTACTAGCAGCCTTCGGCGACCAGCCTCTACACTACCCTTGAAAATTCAGACCATGGCAAACTCGCTGGCGCGACCTATCAGAAATGTGTAAGGTAACTATTTGGACGGCCAGGAAGTGCCACCCAATTTAGACAGGAACCCAGTGTGGGAGGCATTCACAGGGACCGTACCCTCCTTCCCCTACCACCAACCTCTTGGAAGGACTTACGGACCCACATGTTTAACGACAATCTCTATAACTTTCTTTTTATTCACCCAATTTAGACCGGAATCCAGTGGGGGAGGCATGCACAGGGACCGTAGCCTCCTGCGCTTACCACCAACCTCTCGAAATGACTTACAGACCCACATGTTTAACGTGATCGTACTCCGAGTGAACACGGCGGCAGTTTTAGCAGTAGCGGAAATCGAACCCGGGCCTACCGAGTGCAGTTCCTGCGCGCTAATTTAAAAATTTTAATTTTAATTTTACCATATGCTAAGCTTTTAATTCCATTTTTAAAAATATAATGTAATATCATTTAAAATATCCGCATTCCATCGTTCCATCAATTAAAATATCCATAAAATTAAAATATCCATTTAAAATATCCATAAATAATCCATTTAATATGTCCATAGCATGGGAGCATTATTGATAGTAAAATTAAAATAACTTTGTGAAACGTAGTATACAACACAAAATTAACAGAGATGACAATTTCGAAGTCAAGAAATAGCTTTCTTCAGGACACACAAGAATAGCATTCTTGCTATCTAGAACAGGAGAGTTAGAAAATCAACTGATATTGTAATAGGGAATGTGACTCGAATGAAGTAAAGAGGGTTAATAACATTGAGAAATGAAAAATACGTGAAAACCCTTGAAGAAAAGTCTAGAGTTAGGCCACCATGAATGAACGGTAAAAAAATAATAAAATGCAAATGAACGTCAAGTTTAGTGAATAAAACATTTAAACATAAGTGTCGTATTAAATATATATTTCTAAAAAGTATAAAATATATATTTTCATTATATTTATATTTTTAAAAAGTGAACTAACCGGATTTTTAAGCAACATGAGTTGTCCAAACCTACGGAAAAATTGCAGTTTCCAGGCAAATATGAAAAATAACTAGCAGAGACAATGAAGGGACTAACTGGTTTAGGACTATAAAAGAACATCGTCAAAAATACTTTCTAAAAAGCACAAATTTAGGAAACAGAAAAATATTACCAACAATAAAAGAAAGAAGCAAACGTAATTGATATATCAAACCAGATATTTCGTAATATAATAAGAAACAGACAATTATCATTAATAAGGGAGTTTGACTGAGAAAGAATGTTAAATCATCCAAGTATCGATTAAAATCATCGTTGCAGTGATAACATCCACACCTACTGTATTTGATGATGCATTTTGGCCTAACTAGTGATATAAATTATTTTTATATTTTCCACGTTAAATAAGGTAAATGTCAATATTTTTCTAGTACGGAAAAGCGTGAATGCGCATTGTGGAATTTCTTAGTATTATTCATGCAACTTATGAAATATAATTAATATAATATTGCCTTTTTTTACTTATTTAGTGATATAGTTTCTTAAAACAAACATCTTGATGAGACCTATAGTATAGAATAATTGACTCTTACAACCTCCTGGACCGGGGCCAACGGCCGTACCGTGTTGAAAACACCGGTTCTCGTTAGATCACCGAAGTCAAGCAGCATCGGGCGCGGTTAGTACTTGGTGGGTGACCACCTCGGAACACCGCGTGCTGTTGGCCATCTCGGGTGCGGTATCCCCGTGGTTTGCGCGCTAGATTTGCACGCTACCACAAATGCCGCCGTGTTCATGCGGAGTACGATCACGTTAAACATGTGGGTCCGTAAGTCCTTCCGAGAGGTTGGTGGTAGGGGAAGGAGGGTACGGTCCCTGTGGATGCCTCCCCCACTGGGTTCCGGTCTAAATTGGGTGGCACTTCCCGGCCGTCCATACAGTTACCTTACACCTTTCTGGTAGCTTCCCGGCCGTCCAAATGGATGCTCAAGTCCTTGTTGACGAGCCGGACGGCCTGGGTTTTCAACACCTTTCTGGTAGGTCGGACGGTCTGGGTCTCAACAACAACAACCTCCTGGACCGGTGTCACGGTAGCCCAGTGGTTAGCGGGCGAGAATTGCACTCGATAGGCCCGCGTTCGATTTTCGCCACTGCCAAAACTGCCGCTGTGTTCAAGTGGAGTATGATCACGTTAAACATGTGAGTTCGTAAGTCCTTCCGAGAGGTTGGTGGTAGGAAAAGGAGGGTACGGTCCCTGTGGATGTCTCCCCCACTGGATTCCGGTCTAAATTGGGTGGCACTTCCCGGCCGTCCATACAGTTACCTTACACCTTTCTGGTAGCTTCCCGGCCGTCCAAATGGATGCTCAAGTCCTTGTTGACGAGCCGGACGGCCTGGGTTTTCAACACCTTTCTGGTAGGTCGGACGGTCTGGGTCTCAACAACAACAACCTCCTGGACCGGTGTCACGGTAGCCCAGTGGTTAGCGGGCGAGAATTGCACTCGATAAGCCCGCGTTCGATTTTCGCCACTGCCAAAACTGCCGCTGTGTTCACGTGGAGTATGATCACGTTAAACATGTGAGTTCGTAAGTCCTTCCGAGAGGTTGGTGGTAGGAAAAGGAGGGTACGGTCCCTGTGGATGTCTCCCCCACTGGATTCCGGTCTAAATTGGGTGGCACTTCCCAGCCATCCAAACAGTTACCTTACACCTTTCTGGTACCGGCCACTCAACTATCTGCTGTATGCCCTAGGGCCAGCCAGGCAGTCTGGGTCTTCAACATTTTTCTGGTAGGTCAGATGGTCTGGATCTCAACAACAATAATCTCCTGGCCGGTGGTCCATTATAATGGACATCTATGTATTTTTAAACTACTCTTTTCTTTATTTTTTACTTTAAAACGTTTATTAACATCGAATTATGATTCTATCCCAAAATGGAAGTGTTCGATAATTCAGCAACATATTTTAACTCGCTAATTATTTTCGCTTTTATCACCAGTAGGAAAAAGGCTTAGTTTGAGAGGATTATTATATCATTGTATTTTATACCGAATAAATTCATTATAAGAACATATTTGACCTATATTCATAGGACGATAAATTAAGTAAGTTAAATATTCCTTAAATTTGAATTCTGGTAGTCGTAATTAGTTGAATAAGCAAATTGCAGGGAATAATATATGGTTAAAATTAAAGTTCTTATGTTTAATCTAAATAAAATATGATTTGCACTCTTATTCTTACTTGAATTTATATGTTTTCTCCAATAATAAAAGAAAATGTATTCTATTAGATGTAGTTTCACTCTGTGTTGAAAAATTAAGGTATTAGAAAATACGCCATGACAATTTGTAAATAAACTCTAAACAACTAAATATTTCTGTACTTCGTGCCCTGGAGGCTCTAAACCATACACTTTGCAGAAAGAATTCGTTTTAAAATATTACCACATTGCTTCCTTTTAACATTAAATTGTAAAATTCTATAGAACTATCTTTGCATGACAAATTCTTTATACAGAAACCTTATTTTATAACCTCCGGAAAATTACTAGAAAAGTTATACTTCATAAATATTCCTTTCATGAATTTGTTAGTAAACTTCTGGTATGATTTTTTGACATTGACATAAAACCTAATATTCAATTTAGGATTTCTCTCTCGAAATATTTTTGGACTCCAATAAATTTGTTTCTGAAATATGTTTGTAAAAGCATTTTACAAGCTACATAATTGTATTTTAGGGATTTGGTAACGGAGTAAAGGATATAAATAAGAGAGATAAATTTTAGCTAAATAACTATACTTTGCTTTCAAATATTGTATAATAAACAATGTAGTAATATAAAGAAAATATTCAATATTTTAATAAATTTATTAAAATGTGATAGTTTGGATATTACTATGTGAATGTACTTAGGTCACTCTGATTAAGAAAATAGTAATATGTGTCTGTTTATTTTTTATATATGCTGTTTTTCCAATCTGTTTATTAAAGAGTAATATCTGTCTGTATGCTTTTTAATACTTTACAACAAAGTTGAAAAGTGTTTATGGCTTTGATCATTCTGTCTGTCGGTATGTCTGTCCGTTAACACGATAACTGCCGTAAAAATGACTTAATCAAAATAAAATTTTAGTATGTTGTTTAGACGAACTGTAGGACCTATGGGAATATAAATGAATAATATCATACAATTTAATTTTGGATTGAACCCGGGTTGAAAAAATGAAATACATTGAACCATAAGGGACCTAATTTTTCAAAAATTTAAGCGGATTTAAAATTCACAAATTGCTTCGAAAATTTTAGGTAATATTCAAATTGTTCCATAAAACATATAAAAAAAATTCAGCAAAATATATTCAGTACTTTTTTAAATAAAAACTAAAATAATAATAACACATCTTATATGAAGCGATCACGTGACCATGATATTAAACACATCACGTGACCCACTTGAAATGAAATATGGCATCCATCTTGTCTCAAAATCGTGCTTTTTAAAGTTCTTTTTAATTCATATTGAATGTTGTATCCGTCCTAAAACCGCTTTATTTTTGCTTAAATTTTGTGCATCTACGTACTGAAACAACGCAATTACAATATATTTGAGTTTAATTGATCATCCAAATTTGATTATTTCTACAACGAAGCCTCTTTTTCACTTATGTAAAATGTAAACAACAAAATATGTAGAATGAGTTGCATAAGAATTGCTGTATTTCTTTAACGCAAAATTATTTAGTTCATGGAGTCCCCATAGCTGATATGAATGAAATATTCATTGATTTTACAAAGAGATGGACGATGTTTTTCGATGAAGTTTTAAGCATAGAATTAAAATACTTGTAGCTCCATGGTCTTAATTTTTAAATAAAATAAATTATTATAGTATTGTGATGAATGAAATGAATGAGAATATATTTATGGATGAAATGCTGCTTTTATAGAAAGAGCCAGGCGTGTTATTTTTTCTATGACGTCATTTGAATAAATTTCAGTTGTTTTCGATGAAGTTTTCAAATATAATAAATTATCGTAGTATTATGATAATGTTTAAAATATTACCGAGGAATGTATCGCATTTTAGAGATGTTTAAACCAGGCAATTTATATTTCAATGAAGTTCATTTGAATGAAGTTCATTTTTTTCGATGAAGGTTTAAGTTTTCAAGTATAATAAATTAATTTAGTATTGAGATAAGTTTTAAACTATTACCGAGGAATGTATTGCATTTTAAAGACGTTTAAATGAAATTGCATTGAAGATGGACAGTGTTTCATAATCAATGCTTTAAGCATGATTGATCTTTCTTGTTATATATACTGTTTCTCCTATATGTTTATTAAAATGGAAAATGGAGCTGTTATATATACTTCTTTTCAAGTTGGAAACAACATTTTAAGACTATTCAAATCACGAAAAATCTTATAAAATGTACCGTATGTTATAAACCGTTGTAAGGAATAAGCTACAAGAATTGTCGCATTTTTTGTGCACAAAAGCACAATTTTAAGTTTGTAAGGAGTGCATTCAAATGGATCATTGCGAAAATAAATATTAAAAATGTGTGATTAACTAGTAATTTGTGAGGTGGATTCGCTGTGACAACTCGTGAGGAGGCGTTATATAAACCCACACTTTATTTCTGTCTCTTGGTTAATTAGTAGCTTATTATTCGTTGTATACGTAGAATATTAGATTCATTTTTAGTTAACCTGGATAATGGGATGAATTGAATGAGAACAAATCCCAAGATTCTAGCCAAAATGAAAGTGCTCTATAATTCAGCAAATTGGTTTTTAATTTTTCTTATTATTCCATTACAACGTCACCCACAATTTGGATTTTTGAAATGTTAGATATTTGTCCTTTGTATCATGTCTGATGGCGGTTCAAATAACACCAAAATCAAGACTCTAGCTATAATGGAAATGTTGTATAATAATTTTGATACTGTATCTCCTAACCCAGTTTGTCAGTCATATTATGCAGATCGTGGATCAGGAACATCATTGTAAAAGAATATAACTTAATGACTACTTTAACTTAATGACTGTACATAATACATAAAAATGTTAAACAATTATGAGGGGTAGAAGTACATATTCAGTGAAGATACTTATGATTTAGTTAGTTTCAAACTCATCTTTTATGTTTTAAGAATTAAAGCTTTACGAAACGTATGTTCATATACATATGTACATGTTTGCAAAAGTACATGTTCGTTATTTAGCAAAGAATTGATACAAAATCTGAATTATTAAAACATTAATAAATTTTCCAGTCAATTAACAGAACATAAAATTATACAACCGATTTGTAAATACATATTAATATGGTTTCAAATAATGTGCATTATATACTTTCGTCATTTTATTATATTTTGCATACTTTCTTCGTACAGTCATACAGATATTTGAGAAAACTTAAAATGAGGTGAGAACCGGAAATAAAAATTTCCAGTAAATCCTTCCAGAATTCGATGGTTCATTCATCATCAAACCTCTATATATCTAATCAATCTTTAGAAACATATGTTTCAAGAGAAAAAATTGTACCCAAAGTGGAAACCTTTCATCAATCGTACTACTTTCTTTAGAATTTGATGTCGAATCCATGCCAGATAGTTATATTTTGATTTCTATCTATAATCAATCTTGAGAAATAGATGTTTCAAGAAAAAAATTCAACCGGAAATGGAAAACTTTAATAAATCGTACTACTTGCTCTTGAATATGATGTCGATACCATATCAGACAGGTACTTGAGTTCTATCTACAAGCAATCTTGAGAAATAGATTTTTCAAGAAAAACTTTGAACCGGAATTGGAAACCTTTAATAAATCGTACTTCTTACTCTAAAATTTGATGCTGAATCCATACCAGAGAGTCTCCATTTCAGTTCTATCTATAATCGAACTAGAGAAATAGATGCCTCAAGTAAAATGAAAGTTCTTGAACTGTAAACAGAATAGAATCTGTAGTGGAAATACTAATTGGGCCTCCTTATATCATCCGGAATTTGATGTTAAATCTATATCAGTTGACCTCTAATCTGTACCTATATCATATCTTGTGAAATAGATGTTTCAAGAAAAAATAGCATTGCAAAATTGTTGCCACGAATATCACACTTTCGGTGTGAATAAATTTTCATTTCTCTGCAGTAGATTTCTTCATTATATAGAGAAATTGATTTTTTGAATTCTAAAGGAAAGTCTAGAAGTTTATGAAAATTGAATTTTCATTAATCAGGATTTTCTTTTCGTTATCTTTATTTTTTATTAGCTAGGAAAATCAATGATTCCCATAAACATTTTTCTTTCCCCGCAGCATCATTTCCTATCCTATGGGCCTTATCAACATTACTATACCGAGCCACGTTCCCCTCTCATGTGGATCGATTGGACTCCCTCCATTTCTCATGGGTCACGATCACCAACAATGTTTGACCTGCGATGAGATTCAGTTATTTAGGGAGCTGAAATCCAACCGTCGTTTCGCGTTGCGGTCAATAAACACTGAGGAGCAGAGATTTCAGCTTGACTTGCGAAGAGATAAAAATAGCACATCTGGAGTTAGACTTTAAATAAAAATTATGATACATGCATATTCAAAAACTACCGAAAAATTTCTTGGATGGAAAGTGAGACCCAGCAATGACATACTTAGGATATACTTAAGTTCAGGGGCAAACTTTGTTTCGGGCATCTAAGTAAATTGTCACATAATTTCAATTAGGTATTTCAGGTAAAAAAAATCCAGTTTATGAAAAGGATAAGCAAAGTATTCAAGCACAAATACTACTAAAATGCAGCATACACATGCAGGAAGAAAATTTGTCTGTTGTGCTTTGGCGGCACACTAGGTTCTTCTGTGTTAGTTTCTATTTCAGATTGCCTGAGATGTTCTTTATTTTATCCTCTGATGGGCTCTTTTAGACTCTTAAACTATGATATATATATATAATATATAAAATGGAAAATGGAAGTAATTAAAGATTTTGAAGTGTTATAGCATATATGCGCAAAGCAGCTACAAATACTATACACGATATAAATATAAAAAAGTATAAAGATAATTTTAGAATGGAAAAAGAAGGAAGGCTTAGCGAGAAGCTTACTTAATGGCGGTAAGGGGTTGTGACCTTACACCCCAGTTGTCAACAAGCTTGTCATAAATGCCGCGGCATTGCACTCCTGGACGCCAGCCCTGGCTAAAGCCAACCCCCGGAGTGACAATAAAAATTATCACAAGACCGTTAAAAAAGAAAAGTCCAATGGTAATATGAAGACATAAAAATCCAGTGAAGGTCTTCATATTACCATTGGACTTTTCTTTTTTAACGGTCTTGTGATAATTTTTATTGTCACTCCGGGGGTTGGCTTCAGCCAGGGCTGGCGTCCAGGAGTGCAAGACGAGTCCACAAAGGCATGTTAAATGAAAAGTAGTTGAAGAAAGATATATGGATTAGAAAATGAAGTACGTATCTATATGAAAAATCTCATAGTGTAAATTACATTTTTAAGATAAAGTGAACTATAACTTCATTACAGACTTTCAAATTGAAAAAAAAATAACAATTTTGGATTTCTCAATTCAAATACTCTTTAATCCGTCTATTTATGGGAAGATTTTTGGCCACGTGTAATATCAACAGCCATTGTTTTTACATGTGATGTTCAGATGAATAAAATGTATATTTCCAGATAAACACTAATTTCACTGGTTAAAATAATATCAAATGATAAAATTTATTTTAGAATTCGAATAAATGCTTATGTCTTTGCTTTAATGCAATTAATTGTAAGCGATAGAGCAATATTTTTTTTTTCATTTTCAAAGGAACTCATTAGTGATTTTGGGTATTTTCTTTTAGTTAACCAAAATTTAGTATATATATATACACCAAAATGGAAATATGGAAAAGAAAGGAAGGTGCCACAAGATATATCGTAGGTGGGTTGTGACCCCCACTCCCCGGTTAAGCCAGCTTTGTGTTGCGACAACACTCCCGTAGACCGGTACCATTCCACATAAGGAAATACAATAGTATTAAAAGTAGAAAAATACCGGAAGAAATGACCACAAATGAAAAAGAAAGGAAGCAATTTCACACAATTACATACCCAGAAAGAATGAACTGGATGCGGAACACAGAAGGATATCCAATTAACACGTAGAAACTATCAATTCACAAATTCCCTAATCCACAAAATGAATAATATTTTGATGCCTTTCTGTCCCAACAGGGAATTGAACCCCAGATATCTGAACTGTACTGGACGGAATTGTAAGCTTTTGTCATCGAAGTGTACTCTGCATATCTCTCCAAATAACGATTTTAATAGAGCCATTTCTATTAATATGTATGTAACAGTGTAAACGTAGAGGCATTTGAAAACACGCTGCGGCACCTTATTGCACTCGTGCAAACATGCATCAGTGCTGAAGGTGATTATTCTTCGTTATGAATATAAAAAAATCACGTTTTTATTTAAATTTTCAAACTTTTTGGGGGAAATGGGACAGGTTGAAGTTAATTTATATACACTGTTTTCAGCGTTCCTTTCCATTTTTTGCGAGAGGACAAATATGCTTTGTAGTAATTTTTAATCTTTTAACTACGGCGGTACAACAGTTGTACCACTGAAAATATCTCCTCCTAGAGCAGCGCTGGTTCAACTGCTGTACCTGTTTTTTCCACCCCCATTTTTCTGGGAAAGGAGGGGGACGCTACTTATACCTGCCTGGAGTCCACAATAAGACATCTGTAAAAAATATACGATAGCCCCAATATTGATTGAGTAATTGTCCTCAGTTATGGCTTTCCGTGACAGACTACGTATCTTAAACATTTTTCAGCAAGAAAACAATAAATTATTCTTGAATTGATTTCGTTCTTGGAGGAAGGAGGAATCCTTCCTCCAAGTTTCTCCTGACAGGAGGGGGAACGAGTTACGAACAAAAGACAAGTACCTTGAAGGTATTTATTTACAGGGATGGTATTTCAGTTATTTTGCCGTTCTGGAGTTGAAAAAGTGGATTCTTGGAGCCGTAACGTGAAGGTTAAGTATCCTACAACTTTGTAATTGATATTTTCCTTATATCTTACAGGAGCAGAGATAATGTCAGTATTCTATTAAAAGTTGTGTCATCTCTCCTAAAGTTGTCTCATTATGATGAGTTTTTAGACATCTGTAAAAAATATACGGTAGCCCCAATGTTGATTGAGTAATTGTCCTCAGCCATGGCTTTCCGTGACAGACTACTTATCTTAAACATTTTTCAGCAAGAAAACAATAAATTATTCTTGAATTGATTTCGTTTTTATTAATCCTCTAAGGTTTTCAGCTTTGTAATACGTCCCTACCAATGTGCCCTAAATTTTTTCTAAAAATCTTTTCACTTCCCCTGAGTCCTGATCAAAACAGTATCTGACCTACGATAGGGTTCAAATATTTTTGAAGAAAACCTTCAATAGAGCAATTCCTTTGAAGTCAATAAACGTAGAGAAGTAGAGATTGGTGTTGCATAGGGGAAGCGTAAAATCGATATATCCAAACTCGACAGCGGGTAAAATTCATGATACATAGGATTCAGAAAGTGTCAAAAGTTGCGATGGAATGTAGGTCGGCCATTAATAACCATTCATTTTACAGTCTTCTAGCGACACACCAACACGTCTGGCATGAAGTCAAGATCGCAACATAGAGGGAGCTATTAGTTTTAAATTTTCATGTTCGTATATTGTGATTGTTGTGAAAGAACTATTTTTTTCACGATGAATGGTAAGGTATATATTTTTATCTCCGCATAAAAATGTCATCCCATGTCAAATCATTATATGTTGTTTTTATTGTTGCACGAAATATTTCCAGAGAATTTATACAAAACAATAATGAAGCTGTAAATCATATATATATCCACAGTACATATATACTATATGGTGCTGTACCTCGAATAATAAATGTTAATTTACATTTGCATAAATCATTTTCGAAAAGTTTATTCTAAAAATGAAATAAATACAGTTAAATACACTTTATTATAAGTCACAGTACATTGTACAGTCAAGGTATTTTATATCAGAATACATATATTAAGGAAAACGTTAATTTTTCCAACTTGAAAAATAGGATTTCCCCACAAATGATCTCCTTTCACGATATACAATCTAAGACAGAAAAATCCACGCACTCTGCAAAATAATCCGATAGTAATGAAACTGTACATGCAAACACCTGTCGATCGAATATGCAAATGATCAAAAATTCGCAGCCAGTGAATGAATAGTCGGAACTACAGCGTATTGAAACTGAGCACAATTCTGGTGTATATAAGGAGCGAACCTCGCTTTCAGGAACACAAGATGCAGTGGATTTCGATTGCGCTTACCTACCTTGATTGTTACAATGCGTCGCTAACGAATTCACGGCCAATATGAGCATATGGAGGAGTTTTAAAGAGGGCGTGCCGTCGGACTGAATGAGGCTGGTTGGGCACACAGACGAATTGCTCTGCATTTGGGTAAGAGCGATGCAGTAATTAAACGATATTGGCGGGAATGGGTCTGGAATAGCCTGTTTCAGCTGCAAGTGGGCAGCTGACGGACTAGAGCGACGACAGATCGGGAAGATAGATCGATTGTCAGACCAGCTGTGACAAAACGAGATTCGTCGTTATCAACCATACAGCGTGTGGCAAACACGGTAGTGACCACCCGGACCATTAATATAAGACTATGGGAGCGAAATCTGCACTCACGGCGCCCATTGGGCAGCCTGCCTCCTACCAGTATGCACAGTCAGCAGCAATTGCAATGGTGCCTGGCCCGATCAACATGGGATTATTTGGATTGGGAACGAACTGTCTTCAGTTATGAGTACCGTTTCGAACTGTGTCCCGACGACCAGAATAAATGTGTCGGAAGACGTGCCCGGATATCGTCAGGATCTTGCTCTTACTGTCACACGCCACACGGCCAGACAACAGGGAGTTATGGATTGGGGTGCATTTTGTTTGATATCCGGACCCCTTTGATAGTCCTAAGTGGCACCACAGAATGTAGAGGAATTAACTCGTCAATTGGAGGCCATTTGGAACGACATCCCTCAGAACACTATCCGGCAACTTTATGCATCAATGCCACGTCGGGTAACAACTTGTATCAAGACCAGAGGTGAACCAAACCCATATTTACGTGCTCACTTTGTGTAGATCTTTCAGTGCAATAAATTATCCAATTGTACTGAAATTATAAATTATCTCTGTACATCCACATTACACGTACCAAATTTTGTCTCATTTGGACAATTCGTTCTTGGTGCGTCGATTTTTTGTCTTAGAATATATATATATATATATATATATATATATATATATATATATATATATATATATATATATATATATATATATATATATATATATATATATATATATATATATATATATATATATATATATTTATTTCTTTAATTCCTGCTGTGGTTATTTCTTTATTTATCAATAATCTCATAATTATACTAAAGTACTTTAAGTATATTTTTATGATGCTTATCAGATGGCGATTTTTTCTCCTTTTCTATCGGTTATATATTTTCTAATAATGTTTTTCAGCTTTTTTTGCTATTATGTATAAATTGTTCCATATTCATGTTTCTTTGATATCTCATCTCATCATATTTGTTCAATATGCTAAATATATTATATATTGTTTTTGTGATTATCATCCTTCAAATTTTCTCTTATAATTTGGTTTTATAAAATGTCGGACTTTGTATATTGTTTCAGCCACGTGTGTTGCTTTATACTACGAAACACATTTAGAGCTTTTATGGACGTAAAGATTCTTGGCATGTAGTATCTATGGAAGTTTTATCCAATTCCAGCTCTCTCTCTCTATCTTTTGACTTTAACTTTTTTCTTCATTTAAATTTTTATCATTTAAATATTTTGGGCTTCTAGGATTTTCCATGTCTATAGACGCTTGTGCTTAGATCATTTGTGTCATACATAATGTAGAAACTGGTGAATTTCATTCCCATCTTTAATTCACATGTTTATTAACGTACTTCATATTTTTGTATTAATTTTAGAACATGTTTAATGTTATCAGGCAGTATTGTTTTTTTCTATGCATTTTACTATTAATTCCTCATTTTCAAATTTCTTTGAATTTGGCTAGCTTCCGTATCTATGGATTTTTATTATATATAAATATATATATATCTATATATATATATTTATTTATTTAAATTGTGATTTGATCACTATATATAAGTAGCTCTTGTTTTTAGAAACTCCTTAACGTGTAAATTGAAAATGACTGGCTTTCTACATGAAACTAATATAGTGTATGCTTTCTTATTATCCAATGTATTTTGATTTGATTCAAGTCAATGATTCTAACAATTATCTCATTTGCTTCAGCATCATTATTTATTTTCCCATTAAGCTTTTAAATCCTCGCCCATTTGATATCGCTTCTCATAGGATCGATTGAATTCTTCTATTTCTCATGAGTCACGATCTGCAACGAATTCAGATAACTGTGGAGCTAGATTTCAACAAACATTCATTTACTTTTGAGGTCAATAAACACTGAAAGGCAGAGATATTGGGGGAAAAGAAAAGCGATATATGCGGAGCCTCCGGGAAGTTTGAAATTATGATACATACCATGCAGATCTTGTCAGAAGATTGTGTGGAATGTGGGTCACAGATCAATATCCAGACATCTTATTTTTACTTTCTCGTACTTAGAGAAAGTATTGTTGTTACGAAAATTTTTGATTTCGAGATTTTGGTACCAATGTAGGTTTACAAGGACCTTTTGAGCCCTAGTTTTTTTTTTTTTTAATTTTAATGTGATGTTTGTCTGTGGCTGATATTTGCGTACACGACAGCTACCAAAAATATTAATTGATCTTTATAAAACTTCAAATTTGGCTTTATTAGCAAAAAATCTGGAACTACATCGAATTTTTTAAAAATTCGAGAAAACTTATTTCATTCAAAATTTTATATTTTCTTAAAATGGAAGCATAAGACAAAATTGAACATAGTTATGTATAAAAGTGGGTTCAATCATGGTAGTTAGAAATAACCGCGATAAAATTTTTGTGTCTGTGTCGTCCTTAGGCCTCCTAATCTTTCTTGTATATTTCTGAAAAATTGATGAAAAAAGCATTAAACTGCAGGCGTCAGAGAGTACTGAGTTTAATAAATATAAAAATGAATTATTTATTTTGAGGCTCATTAATTTTTTTTTTACAAAAATCAATTTTTATAGAGTTACTTACTATTAATATATGATGAGATTTTAAAACTGAGAGCGCAGCTGAGTACCAGACCCACCAAAACTCCACACTTTAAATTTGACAAAATTGAAATATCATAAAGTGTAATCCTTATAAAATAAATAACACATAATTCATGTAAAATTAAACATACATTGGCTTTCATATATCTTCCTTCCATATATTGTTAAGGCACAATCAATACTTTGTATCCTTTGCAATCACACTTAGATATACTTTGAACAATGTCCATTTCAAAATTCGACAGTCTAGCCATCTATATCAAGAGAAAGTCCTCTGAATCACAGTAACCTTGCAATTTTACAGAGGCATATATATTTCTGAATCTCCACCTTCTCCTGTGAGCTACAGGATTAGCTTCTCCTGTATATTCCACTCTGAGTTGGTACTGGTTGGGAATTCAACTATACTTTCTTGCACATGCTCATGCTGAAAAATATGTTTGTCTTAATTCCTCCAAGCGCCCAATTCGCCATATCCTTGGATGTAGGCAATTATCGCGTAACACGCTACTAATACGTAACATACCCAGGCTTACCAAATGTCACGTAATATTATCCTAATAGGTAACAAGGCTTACAATTAGGAGACAGGTTACATACACCCTGCCATTTTTAGTTGACTTTTAATTTTATTGTGTGAGGCCCAGTATCTGATTTAGCATAGAATCTACTTATTTCTAAAATTTCAGCTTTGGATTTTATGTTGCATATCAATGCATTAAACCAAAATCCTGCCCTCACACTTTACTGTCATCAAAAGTAGATAAACAAAAAGGTTTCTAGTTTAGCAACATGTAAAAAAAATGCATCTACTCACAGGTGAAATTTTCATGAAACTAAAATCATCTGTGGGATATTATGTATATTCATTTAGACAACGACAAAGATATGAATAGTTTGAACCATTAATAATTAGGCAATGATATTGGAAAATGCATCATATCGATCATACCATCATATCGATCATGTCATCATAATATCCCTGTTAACTCGATATTGAATATTCTAACGAACTGGTAAGTCATGGCAAAAATGTATTTTCATTAATCAATATTATATTCAAGCTACTGTTGTTCTTTATGTTAAAAAAAAAATATGCGATTCACTTAAACTTCTTTCTTTCTGCCTTCAGTATAATTTTTATCATTTTCAGCTTCTCAACTTCTTTACAAAACTCTCCCTCATAGTATCTGTAGCATTCTTCTTTTTTCATCGGTCACGATCAGTCAAAACGATCTACCATGAGATTGGGCAATTTGCGAAGCTGAATTCCAACAGTCAATTTCTTCTGAGGTCAATAAACGCAGTCGATCATTGGTTGTGGTCTAACTAGGTAAGGAGAAAAAGAGATAGGGAATAGAAATCGCTGGAATTTTGAAAATATAGGCTAGACATCGGTGTCTACTCACTTAATATTGTTATAGCGACACAATTTCTGTGACTTTATTAAAAGTGCAACGTGAAATGATTACAGACTGTACACTTTCATTATTACGCTAGGTACATAAAACATATAATGATTATATATTTTAAAAATATAAATTTTAACACTTTGGGCGGCAATGTTAGCTTCATTCTAAAAAGCTCTCAGACGCTAATTTGAGCTAAGTATGTTAAATTATTTAACCAAAATTACAAAATATATTAATCCCACAAACTCAAAAAAGCTGATTGTAAAAAATAAAAAATCATTGAGTACCTAATCATTGGATACAATTTTGTCAACTTCAAGAAGCACTGTTTCTAAAAGTGCAGTTCATTATTGACAGGCAATACCACCAGTTGAAAAAATACCACGTCTAACTAAGAGTATCAGTACGTATTTGTGAATGAAATATTTTTGGATGAATAATATTTTCCATTCCTGACCGTGATTGATTTTTCATTCTTATCCCAGGAAGCTACAATCTAGCAATTGAAAATATCTGTGACTGAAGTTAGAGTTAACTCGTGTGTGAGGTCCTGGGATAGATCACCGAGTAAGAGTTAACGCGTATGCAACGATCTGCGCCATATCACCATGTAAGGGTTAACCCGTATGTGACGATTTGCGTCATATTACCATGTAAGTGTCAACCCGTATGTGACGTTCAGGGCCATATCGCCATGTAAGAGTTATCGAGTATGTGACGTGCTGCGCCAGATCACCATGTAAGAGTTAACGCGTACATGACGTCCTGGATCATATCGCCAAGTAAGAGTTAACTCGCATTTGTAAATACACGTATTAAGGATAATTTTTGAACAATTGCATATTCTGAAAAGGTGACTTTTCGGGTATTGTTTACATATTTGATTTCAAAATACCTTAATTTAGGATTAAACTGATTTTCTGCTGAGAAATACAGGGTTATATGCTTGATTTTGATAAAATTAAAAATCACATAAAAATAAACGCGACTCTAATGAAGTTTCTATTAAATCATATCCCCATAGACTAGTTGCTAGAGAAAATGTTTTTCCTACACTAAAGAGGGGGTTGTAGTGGTCCAAATAATCAATTTTCTTATGTATTATATCCAAAAAAAATATTTATTTCTCGAAATTTCCAATTCCATAGAAAAAGCATGCTTCAAAACACGAAAATATTTCAAACATTTTTTCAAAGATATATGCGTATATATTGCGTATGTCTGTCCTATTCTAGCACTATATAGAATATTATTTAAATCTCATAATTATACTTAGAGTTATTCGTTAATTATGTTTACCAATGATATTTCTTACAGAGAAATATGATAATTCCCGGACAATGGAGTTACTAAAGTTTATGCATTAAAAATATAGCTTTATTTACTTTAAAGACGTAAGATGCATAAGACGTACAATTGTGATTAAAATCATTTAATGATTATGATTACTAAATATTATTTCCTGATGAGAACTATGATATCTTCCGGATAATGGCATATATACGAGTACATCATCCATTAAGAGAAAGCCAAATGTATTCAATTTCTTAACTTAACTATACTATTTTCAACTTTTAAACAAACTTAAAAAAATAAATTTAAGCATGTTTTTAGGAAAATTTTAGAAACTGATTTAAATAACAACTTACAGATATAGGCTCATATAAAGGTGCTTTAATATTCAAACATTGTTTATAATGGATTTGAACCTAAACAATTTATAAATTATAGTATATGTACGAGAAATTTGAATATAAATCTGAGTATTCACACACTAGATATATATATAGTCTACTATAAAACCTTTCCGTCATTAACCATGTCCAATATCAATATTAATTATCCAAGAAATTAAAGCGACAAGATAAATTCATTCAAGAAATGTATGAAAGATAGTGGAAATATTTAGCTTTTTTGCACTTCTTTGTGAACTTAATTCATACAGTCGTACAAACTTTTGAGAAAGTATAAAGAAAAGGAAGTGACATTCCTTAGTGTATTTTTGTATCCTCTCAGACTTTCGATGCTGAATTCATATGAATCATCAACTAAGAAACATCAATAGCAATTCCTGAGAAATAGATATTGCAAGGAAATGAATATTTTTAATTTGGAACTGAAATCACTGAAACCAGAATTGAAATTCTGGGTGAGCTTCCCCCTACCCTTACCAGCATTTAATGCTGAATCTATATCAGTCCTCATCTGCGGTTTATCTATAGGTAATTAAAAAAAATAGGCATTTCAACGAATTTTTCAATCCCATTTATAACAGAATGGGAATTTGAAATCCTTACTCAATCCCCCAAACCGTAAGGAAATTGGTGTTGGAATTCATAGCCGATTCTGAGAAATAGATGTGTCAAGAAAACTGAACATTTGTTGAACATAAGTGTGAAAAGAAATGTAAGTGTAAAATCCTTAGTAACTCCAGCTGGAATTTGATGCTGAATGGATATCATATAAGCCCCATCTAAAGACAATCTTAACAAATCGAAGTTTTAAGGAAAATGTCTGAGTCGGAAGTGACAAAACACCTCCAGTGGAGCTCCTTACTGAACACCCTCCCACCTACGAAATTTGATGATAAATCTATATCAATTGTTATCAAAGCTCTATTTATAGTCGATCCTGAAAAATTGATGTTTAAGGAAAATATAATTTTTAGGATCGGAAGTAGCATTTCTAGAAACGAAAGTTGTTGAAACCCAGACCGTCCGACCTACCAGAAAGGTGTTGTTGTTGAGACCTAGACCGTCCAACCTACCAGAAAGGTGTAAGGTAACAGTTTGGACGGCCGGGAAGTGCCACAAAATTTAGACCGGAACCCAGTGGGGTAGGCATCCATAAGGACCGTACCCTCCTTCCCCTACCACCAACCTCTCGGAAGGACTTAAGGACCCACATGTTTAACGCGATCGTACTCCGCATGAACACGGCGGCAGTTGTGGCAGCGTTGTTATTGCTGTTGAGACCCAGACTATCCGACCTACCAGAAAGGTTTAAGTGTTGTGACAGCGTGCAAATCCAGTGCGCAAACCACCGGGCTACCGCGCCCGAGATGGTACCCAGGTGGTCACCCATCCAAGTACTAACCGCGCCCGATGCTGCTTGACTTCGGTGTACTAACGAGAACCGGTGTTCTCCGCACGGTAGGGCAAGAAACGAAAGTGTAAATCCTTAGTAAATAATTTTATCCCCTCTTGTATTTGATGGTGAATCTATATCAATCATTATCCAAGATCCATCAATAGTCAATCCTGAGAAATAGATTTTTCGAAAATTTTTTAAGCCGGAAGCGAAAAGGAACTGGGTGTGAAAATTATTAATGAATTAATCTATCTCCTTCAGAATTTGATGTTGAAACCATATCAGTTATCCTATAAACTCCAGTTATATACCACCTTTAGAAATAGAAATTTCAAACAAAATGAAACTTTTGGAACTTGAAATGGGGAAGAAACAGGGTGTTTAAAGAATAAATGTTTCAAGATCTTAAAGAATAAATGTTTCAAGGAAAAATTTTTAGTAAATATAATAATATGGCAAACATGTTGCTACCATTTTTTCAAGTTTGCCAAACGTACACTGCTTTATGGAATGTAAAAAAGGCAAGACACTTCTCAGTGGACTATTTATTTTAATTCATCTACTTTCCTGGATGCCATTCTGAGCAATATTGATATATTGATGTTTCGAGTTCTAAAGAAACTTCAAAGACCTTATAGAAAGTTTATTTTCATTAATCAGTATTTTATTTTCACCATCTCCCTTCTCTTTCCGCAAGAAAAATCAATGTTTCTCGTAAATATATTTTTCCTTTTTGCTTCCAACATCATTTTACTTCCTTTTAAGCTGTTCCACACCAACCAGTCGTCTAACTTCTTCCCTACCCCTGGGGATCGATTGAACCTTTCCATTTCTCATGAGTCACAATCACCAGCATTGTCTGACTTTCGGCGTGGTCCAATCATTTGTGGAGCCGAATTTCTGCAACCATTTTCTTTTAATGTCGATAAACACCGAAGAGCAGAGATTGAAGATAGTCTTTGTACGGAGAAAAAGCGACGTATGCAAACTGGTTGGTGGTTTCAAATCATGATAGGTAATGTTTCGTGATAAATTTTAAATGTCTGCACGTGATATAAAAAATTTGCATTTACCAATTTCTGCTGTCCTAGAAATGATCCATTTTTCATATTCTGCCAATTAGTTGCTATTTTCTGGGTGGCTTTGGGAGTTCAAATTTCAAAATCCAAAATGGAAATTTGATGTTTTCAGTATATGATATGAGTCAAAATTTAAACATCGTTTCAAAAGGTATCTCATATAGAGTTTGTTAATTTATTTATGAGTAGCTTATGTTCTCAGTGTTGCTCTGATCTGTGAATTATTACTTCACTACAATGTTCCATTCTGTCTTTGTATTTTTATTTTTATAAACATGTGTTTTCTTTTGCGTTTTTGTTCATATTTTTCTTTCTCCCTTTTCTTGGTTTAGACAATCATTTTTAAAAAAATTTCGTTTATTGTTTCTTGCATAATTTGGTACTATTATTTGCAGTATTGCTATTGCTTCTTCTATTATTTGCTATTATTTGAGTTTGAACATATTAAGATATTGTATGCCTTTACATATTATCTATGCATGACTTGTTTATGTGTTTTTACCGGCTGTCACTTGTAATTGATATACATCCTTTGGGTCAGACGGGTCAACGTACATAACTTACGTATTTCCAATTGGTACATATATTGTGCCCTGTTAAATACCATTAGATTAAAACGTTTGTTTTCCTGTCTGCTAAATTATTGTGATTTTCTTACATGTATCACAAACATTCGCTGTGTCTTGTGAAATTGCCATCAGAAGGAAAACCGTAGTATAATTATATCTGGATGTTTGCTTATTAAATTTCTTCACTTCTATTGTAATTAGATGACTAGAAAACAGAAATTTCCAGGGACAAATATAGAAACA
This sequence comes from Amaurobius ferox, assembly GCA_951213105.1. Classification (NCBI taxonomy): domain Eukaryota; kingdom Metazoa; phylum Arthropoda; class Arachnida; order Araneae; family Amaurobiidae; genus Amaurobius; species Amaurobius ferox. Next base: position 120,868,784 of record OX578136.1, read on the forward strand.
AAACTCACATTCTTTTAAGTTACCAAAACATCCTGGGATAGAGGAAATTTTTTATAGCATGAACCATGATTCCATTTTAGCGACCAGTTTCACAATTCTTAATTGCATTTTAGAACCAATCAACCGATAATTGACTGAATAGTAGGACAACTTCTCAGGGGGTTTCGCAAGTTTGAGAACTTTCTGCGGTGGGAGGGAAAGTCCGCAGTATTTTACAGCGGACTCCAAATGTAAAGATTTATTTGCAACTAATTCGAGTCTATGATAGTAAAGTTCACAGTTACAAAACCTGTCGTAAAAGAATGTTGTCCAACTAAGATCTGACTTTTAAGGCAGAAATAATTATAGTTATTTTCATAAAATACGCTTTACACCATTTACTGTTTTATTATAAAAATAAACCTCAATAAAAGTATAGAAAACAACTTTTCTAAGGATTTGTATATATTTGGAACTTCTGGCTTTAAAATTCTATGTTTTCTTGCACAACTAATTGTTTTTGCGTGTTATATAATACTAGCAGCATACCCGTTCTTCGTACGGAGTATATAATACAAAAAACGTAAAATTCACAATCATGTGCAAATTCCTATAGTATATTAATGACATTTTTAATCAAAATATTATGTTAAAATATTTAATACAATGCAATATATAGAAATTTAAGAATCTATGTTCTCGCTCTACAAAATTATCTTCAAGGGCAGAAATGAAGAATAAAACATCCTGGTCCCTCTTGTAAGCAAATTTACAAAAAAAAAAAAGGAATTGAATCAATATATGCAAAATGAAAGCATTAAAATTGTATGGGACCCGTACAACTTATATTCGCGAATATTAGAAGATATAGCCTGTATTAGTACATTACATTTATAAATTGAAAATATCAATAATCCCCTAATTGACTCCAATATATGCTAGAATGAAAGCACTAAAATTATATGAGAATATATATATATATATATATATATATATATATATATATATATATATATATATATATATATATATATATATATATATATATATATATATATCCAGTACTACTTATATTGTCTCAGATTAGAAAACATGCATGTGTGTTAGTAGAAGATAACCCGTATTACAATATGAGTCTCAAAACCCTTTGCCAAAATAAAACAGATGATGTAATAAATTGAAAATATCAATAATCCCCGTAATCTTTATACCAGAAGGTCTTAATTAATTCCAATATATGCCAATATATGTCAAAATATATGCGAATATACCTGAACTACTTATATTCTCGTAGATTAGAAGACATACCCGTGCATTTACCCGTACAACGTACAATATATGAGTTTAAATAATTTATGTCAAAATAACACAATGGCATAATAACATGAAAATATCAACAATCCCCGAAAATATCAATGATAATAATGTTTAAACCTGAAGACCGTAATTGATATTAACCAGTCAAAAATGCAATGTCAATGAAATTTATTTATGTACATATCTTTAGTATTCAAATCGGAAAATATTTATTAAAAACCGTATGCCGCATAACATATTGGGTTCAAATCCGTTGCTAAGCGAAATGATATCATTTGCTTCAAATAAATTGATGGAAATCATATCGTCTGAATAATGCGATCTGCATGGAAGGTTTGGCGACATTTTTGTCAATTTAGTGATAATTTAAAAATTCGCCAAATTTATCGCCATGTAGGAGTGTAGAACTGATAGTCCCATTTTGCGAAAAGCTGACGAAACATCATCACAATACTGTCCCCTAACAAAACACAATTAATTTCATTTATTAAGGGCAATTTTATCAATTTCGTGATATTTTTATGGATTAACAAACATTTTTATCAATTTGGTGATATTTAAAAAAGATCGCCAAATGTGTTACTAAGTAGGATGGATGGACTGACCGACAAGTGCTACCAAAACATCATTTCAGTACTCTTCTAAAAAACAAATTTAATTTCATTGATTTGCGTCGTTTTTATCAATTTGGCGACATTTCCACCAACTTAGTAATGTTTAGGAAAAGTTGCCAAGTTAGCGATATTCCGCCAAATTCGTAGCTCTGAATCTGCAGATCTGAAGAATAAAATATCCTGATCCCTTTTGTATATTCTAAATGAAAACACTAAAATTGTATTAGAAGATATACCCGTTCTGGGTTTTTTTTGTTTCAACAATCGGATAAATGAATTTATTGGATAAACACAATATATGAGTTTATTATCTAAACACAATATAAAAGCTTAAAAACTCTTTTCCAAAATAAATGAAAGTGATGTATGCAGTCGTCAATTAATATAATTAAATGAAAAATCTAACCGTTCTTTTCTAAAATATATTTTTATATACATTTATTTATTATTCAAATCGAAAAAATAATAATTAAAACTAACAGACAGATTTAATTTAATTGCGCTTCTGAGCAACATGATATGAAATAGAATCTTCCTCATAAACTGCGAAATTAAATAACCATTTTGATTTCGTTATACTTTTCATTGTTGAGTAAAAGCTTGTGAAAAATAAACCAGGGATATATATTTTCGTTTAAATTCATGTTTCAAACAATTTATGTTTTCAGAAAGTGACTAATTAATGCAGAAAATCTTCCACCAAACTTAGAGATAAAGTTTTAATTCTCTTTAAAACGATTTCAAATTTCTTTGTGTTTGGATAAACCACTGAGTTAGAGAGTAGAAGTCCTAGGAAAACTTTTGTTTTTCATTAATATCTCGACAACCTCTAGTCTTAGAAACTTGGTCAAAATTTACGGGGGACTATTTTAAGGTTATTCACAAAATTTCATTAAACTCAGTTCATCCGTTCTCCCGTGATGATGAAACAAACGAAAGTTTCGGTTCTTACTAATATCTAGAGAAACTGGTCGTAGAAATTCAATCCATGGACTAAATTTAAGCACGGCTATTTCCCAGCTACCCACAAAATTTCATCAAATTCGTTTCAGCCGTTCTCCCGTGATGATGGGACAAACATACAGACAGATTTTCAATTTTATTTATATAGATTAGTATGTAGGATTAAATTGAACACTTTTCAGCATATTTGTGTTTACCGAATCTACACATAAGAAATCCTGCTCTTTAGTTTAGAACCTAAGGCATATTAAAAGACTACACAATTTCCGTGATAAATATTATGTAAAATTTCTATGAACACATTCAGTATAATATTTTGATATTTTGGTTTTAAAAAAATTATTGAGCTATAATATATATTGCTTGATTTTAAAATACATAATGTTAGTTTTACCAAAATATTTACATTGCGTTTTAAAATTGTAATAATAAAGGAGACAATATTTATAGTTTAACGCTCTGTTTGGCATTTTCATTCATTTAGGTTTCTGGCTGAATAGGTCCCCATGTATTATAATCATTAGCAGCATAAAATTTATATGGACTGTCAGACATCACTTGATTTACGCATTTCTATTCAATGTTGTTAAATTTACTTTACCACGACCTATATTAAAATGATAAAAAAGTGCAATTTTTCAGCTTTTATTTCCAATTTACTCTTTAATGTTTTAATTCTCAAAAGAACACACAATGCCAACGGCCCTACCATGTTGAAACCATTAGATCACCGAAGTTAAGCAGCATCAGGCGCGGTTAGTACTTGGGTGGGTGACCACCTGAGAACACCGCGTGCTGTTGGCACATTTCGGGCGCTGTAACCCGGTGGTTTGCGCGCTGGATTTGCACGCTGCCACAACTGCCGTCGTGTTCATGCGGAGTACAATCACGTCAAACATGTGGGTCCGTAAGTCCATCCGAGAGGTTGGTGGTAGGGGAAGGAGGGTACGGTCCCTGTGGATGCCTCCCCCACTGGGTTCCGGTCTAAATTGGGCGGCACTTCCCTGCCGTCCAAACGGGTACCTTACACCTTTCTGGTAGGTCGGACGGTCTGAGTCTCAACAACAATAACAAAAGAACACGCATCAACCGCTTTTAAATGGATGTGGTTGCAATATCTTCCCTGGAATTAGCGCTATACAAATGAAATACTTTACATGGTGCACAAATACAATACTATACACGGTGCACAAATGGAAAACTATACACTGTGCACAAACGCTATACAAATGGAATACTATACACGCTATGCAAATGCGCTATACAAATGGAAGACTATACACAGTGCAATTTTAATGTTTAAATCCGTTAACATAAGAACTGTGGTCTTATTACAAGATTGGACAATAATAGATGAAGCTCTCGAATTCTTGAGCCATTTCTTAAATTTGAAAATTAAATATATACTAAATAAGGATTTTAAAATATAATGCAATTGGTGTTTTTATTTGTATTTTTACGTTTAACATTGATTGAACTACATGTATAAAACGCTGTTGTGCATCATAGAGATCCTATACCTTTTACTTTCCTTATATACATAATGTATAAGGAAAGTATTGTGACGGGGTCGAAAATTCGAAATCGAGTTTTCGACGGGAGAGCACGTTTCAAGCATCCCTGATCACGAATCAAACATTTTTGAAGTGATGTCTGTGTGTGTGTGTGTGTGTGTGAAAGTATGTGTGTGTGTGTGTGTGTGTCAGTGAGTCTGTGGAGACGATAACTGACGACCGAATGGACCGATTCAAACCAAATTTGGCACAAAAATCACAATCCGTAAACACTGGAAGCCTATTGTTTTTATACGCAATCGAATGTTAAGAACACCCCTAAATTTTCGAATGAAATTTTGAAAAAATAGTCAAAAAATCAAAAGCACTAATAAAGTTACGCAAATAGACATTTCTTATGTAATTCTTCATTAGAAAACGATTGACATAAGTTTTAGAACGCTAACATGAACCGTTCTCGAAATATTGCACATTTTTCAAAAAAATTATCAGAAAGTCATATAAAATAAAAAAAAAATATTTCCTCTTGAGAGACATGTTCACTTTTCAGTAATACCATGCAATAAATTGGATGACATCATTCTCGTGGATCTAGCTCGTTCTATTCATGAAAAAAGATACTTTTTGTAATACTTTTGTATTTGAACGCCAATAGTCATTTATCTGCTGTAAGAATAACTTATTTCTTTGTCCATTATACTTGGCGAGATTTTTGCGACGTATTTGACGGAATGTCGCCAACTTGGCGACTTTTTGAAATGTTGCCAAATTAACGAAAATCTCGCCAAATGGATAAAAATGACGCTAAATCAATGAAATGACGACTAATTGTCGAAAATTGAATATCTTGGAAAGAATATTAGTATCTACTATAAGAAAAACCTATTTATTTTACTGTAAAAGTGGTAAATTCATTACATTATATAAGGAAAGTCATGTGTTGCCCACATCAGATTTTTTAATAGAGTAGAAATACACACCTTCTTCAATTTGACTATTTATTAGCTCTTTATTCAGTTAACTATCCTCCTTCAAAAGTCGTAATTGTAAAAATGTAACTATAACAGCATTTTTGATTTTTATCATGAAACTAATTGTGAATTTTAGCATTTATTCGCTAAAAGCATACTGCCATCGGCAAATTCAAATGTTATTATAGTGAATTGGATTTTCTTGAAAATTCTCAATTCCAAAAGCTTTTTTTACGGTCAAAAGATTACAATTGCTTTACAAAGCACGGGAGTTTATGTTCCTTGTTTAAAGTGTTTATCCATTGTTTTAGATATATGTCTTTTTAATGAGTGCAATGAAAATGAAAGTTATGTAAAGTAAAAATTCATATACTCGTATAAATGATTTTTCTTATAATAAAATTATTTGTATCGCAATTATTGGTAACGTATAGAGTGTTTTATATAAGAAACTGGTTTATAACGTGAAATGCAGTGGAAATTAAAATGCATAACCATACCTCCGTTTCGGAAATCAACTTGATTTCCTTCTTCAATGCAGAAGACCTGGATCTGAAGGACCGAATAAGCGCAAGGCTATGTCGGCCAAACTGAAATTGCTAAACGACATCTTAATGTAGGGGCGCCACCTAGTGGCACTAAATGAGAAAATCAAGAAAAAAGAAAAATAATACAAGAGAGTATAAAAATTAGACTCAAGCAAGTAAAAATAAATGGCTAAGGATATGAATTAAAAAAATGAGCGTGGTCATGCTATATCGCTGAAAAATGCGGAATCATTGAAAAATAATTAACTAATTACTGAAGTATTAATATAAAAATATTCAGAGAAAATCGAATCGAAATTTGAAAAGCACTTTCGAATAATGGGGGCAAAAAAAATCAAACCAATGCTAGTCATCCAACAATGATTTGCGATAGAATATGTATTAATTTATTGTGTTATTTACGCTTCTTTTGAGCGGTACATTAATGCGCGTGTATTTTGACCTTTGTTCAATAGTCCACATTGACAAGAAATTTGATAAGGCCCAAATTACTGAAGTTTACATCCTGATCCTTAAGCTGAGTCAATTTAGTTTTTTTGGTAGGGAAACCATCACTTTGAAGTCAAACTTATAGAGAATTCTATCATTCTTTTGATTAGGGTTATAATATTTATTAAGATGGGTAGTGGAATTGAAACATGCTTACTGTTGACAGCGTTTACAAATGGATTTTCATTACGAATGACTTGAACATCCAGAAAAGAAAGGAACTTATTATATTCAGGCTCACAGGTAAACTGAATACAAAAATCAGTAGAATTTATAATAGAAAATTACTATGACAGTTAGGGAGACACAGCCTTGCGTTTGTTTGGTTATTAAGGTCCACACTGTTTGTACTCGGGAAAGAAATCCAGTTAATTTCCGAAACGTACGTATGATTATTTATCGTGATGTGTACTGCATTCTACGTTGGAAACCAGTTCTTTATTGATTGGGTGAAAATTACATGCTGTGCTTATGTTTCTATAATCATATATAAATGATAAAGACTTTCAATACATGGTAAAAGAAATCGTGTTTAAAAACGATGTACTAAATTTGGTGTTTGTTTGACATCCTTGCGAACGATGGCGAGAAAAAAATTGGCATAAAAATTTCTCGCCAAGACGAATCCTTATTCTTCAAACCTGCTGGCTTGTAAACCAGCAAATCTGTAGTTCTCAATCGTTTCAAATATATTGAATAATTTCATATTCCTATAGATGCTCACTTTTCTTGTGCAAGGTTAACCATTCTACTCGTATAAAGCAACTTTTACAGGTTATAATTATTCAGAAATTCTTAATCATTCTTGCACTTAGAGAACACACCCACGATTAGACTGGATTTGTGGTATCAATACGATGTTTATTTCATTGACAACATCCAACATTTCACTTTCGACACCAATCTTAATAACCCAAGAACAACAGTGTCTGGTCTATGATTAATTCAAATTTTTTGGTGTCTAATAATAACAGTTATTTTTCTAGATGTCAATAAAACCTGAAATAAATAGATTAAATTTATTTCGTTCACAACATCTAAAATTTCACTTTCGACACTAATCTTTATAATCCAAGAACAACAGTGTCTGGTCTATGATTAATTCAATTATTTTGGTGTCTAATATTAACAGTTATTTTCTAGAGGTAAATAAAATCTGAAATAAATAGATTTAATTGAAATAAGAATATAATAATATATTTAGACACGGTTGTGAGCTGAAATCATCATACATTCCAAGCAGAAACTTCAAAGTTTATGTTGAATGTAGGCCAGAGATCAATATGAACCCATTTCATATTGTTCTAGTGACATTGCGCTCCTGACATTTTGCCAGGATTGCTACACAGTGAGATGATTAGCAGATTATGTCTAGGAGTGCACTGAGAGGTCAGAGTGAAAAATGGGAGATAACATTTTCAACACAGGATGGAATTGTGTTACAGTAATTAAATTCATTCAAGTATTTTCACAAATGACTGGTGGATTTGAAGTATAATTCTATTTTCTTCACCAATAAATCAACTTACTGAAGATGTATCACAAAATTTTAATTCTATATATTGTTTTCCAAAAGTTGGTCAACATCATTGATAATTATATCTGGAAATATTCATAAAAATGTAAGGTATGTCAGAGATTTGTTTTAAGCTTATAAAAGCCATAATATCAATGATACTAAAATCTTTAAAATGATAATAATACTAATTAATGTATAAAGATCGTAAAAGAACTCGAGAAAATTGTGGATTAGGAAATAGTACTTGGTATGTCCATCATTTAATATTAGTGTCCTAGAAATGACATTATTAGCAAAAATTGAAATAATTTATGTAATATAACTCTTTATCATTAGCATATTATCGTACAAGTTGTTCAATGCTTTTTCTATATTTAAATAAAATTACATGAAAATTGACTTCTTCTTCTGATCAGAAATTTAGCATTTTTTTGAAAATTAGTCAATCTCATATGTTAAGCGATTGAAATAGCTGTTCAAAATTTTCTTATCAACTCGACGTGCTACTTTTGTAACATTTATCCCATACATTAACTAAAGTTATATAATAAAATAAAGACATGCATTTTGAATATTTCTCTCCAAAGTAATTTGGCAAATGAAACTGCATGCTATTTTATTATTTTTTGTCAGTACAAAACTTGGATAAAAATATCATAGCATCATGATATGGAATGGGCGAAAAACTGTTTTGAAGAAGTTTTTTTTCGATGCTTAACAAATTTGGAATTTTGATGTTATGTCCCATACTTATCAATGAAGATGATGTTTCGTAACTATAAACCATACATTTATATACGTACCCCATAAATATAAAATTATTTAAATGATATACTTAAAAATTTGCAACTGCAGTTTCTTTGATCCCTAAAAACGTTAAATAAATAACAGATTGAAATACAGCTTGAATCAAATACGCAAAATGCAGTTCCAGATATTTGGAAATTGTTTTATATTGTAAAATATAATATTTTCCTGCGAATTTGAAAATACACAAGAATGGATGCAGGATATTTTAGTACCCCTACAACACACATATGATACGTGATAAAGATACGTATTCTGCGGCTGGCAGTGGTGTGAAGAATTTTACTTATAGATTTGGATGAATATACACATTTGTAGCATACTTAATCATAAATAAATCATTTTTAATGTGATTTCCCCACTTTGCGTGACTGTGTAGAACCAGAAAATAGATTTCCATAAAATGATAGGATTATTTAAATAAAATAGGCCAATAAAGTTTCTATGCATTCAATCCAGTAAAAGGTATCATTTTTCTTTATTTGTTAGAAAATTGAAAATCGTCAATTTATATACAGTAAGAGATAATACTTATTGATTTTTATTTCATATACAATATGGCATTTGCCTAAATAATCCATTTATAGGTCTTTAACATATAGCGGTCTCTATGCGGATATTGTCTCCTTTTATGCTAAATCGGGAATAATACATAATCTAGAGGTAGAAGGATAAAGCACATAAGATAAAGACGAAAAAATTTAATATCATATTTGGTTCAAGAAATTTATGACCTCTGTTATTGAAAGAGCACATAAGTCAGTTGAGTTTACAAGGTGTTACAAAAATATAACTTTAAACAGCTATTTGTTTTATAAGGATAAAATTGGGGTAAAAAATATAAATTAAGAAAAGCTATTATTTATTTAGCTTAGAAATGTGCTACAAATCAAAAATAAAAATTAAAAAAGTTTTCTTAAAAGTATCAAATATTTTCCTGAAAGTATTAAACGTTTTATTCATCGATATTTCAATTTTTTTTTTATTTTTCTTAAGTGCTGTCTCCTTCCAAATCTCGAATATAACAGGAAATTATAATTTAGCCAAAAACTACTCTTGGAATTCTAATGCCATTGAACACATACGATTCAATTGTTGGACATATATTATTTGTTCATAAATTAATAGATATTTTAAATGCCCATTTTATCTGATTTTTACGAGAATAAATACAAGTCTTGTACATCAGTCTCTAATCTTTGGGCAACAATTTTTGGGGGCAAAGACGTGTATTGAACACATCACATCTCTAAAAAAAAACACGTACTTTATTTTTTGATGCTGAATTGGAATTTCTGGCGAATCCAGAACACGAAGGAAAGTCCACACTCACCTAATAAAAATCCGTCTTTACTCCACTGTACATCACCCGCTCTGTTGCCTATGTGGCATTGGAATTCCACTTCATCACCTTCTTTGCTTTCTTGATCGGCTGGTCGAACACGAAAGTATTGGTTTTCAGAGTAGGACACTAGAAAGAAAAAAAAAGAGTAATAAAGTTTCTCCGCCTAATGATACTTTGATACTTGTTTAATATTTCTGTAATTAGAACTGCGGTTGTCAAGTGTTTTTATCTTATGAGCATTTTTCAAGGATGACGTATTAGGATCCAAGTCTCTAATCGAATTTCATACAGTCGTATTTTAGAATGCTTAGGTCTATTTAAATTAGTGTTGCTTAATAGTGCAATCATGGAGGTAAAGGGACGGTGGTGATACTTTTTATTGAAAAAACGCTAGTATCATTTGAGACAGTAATTCAGGTGGCGCTAAGATAAGTTAAGGCCATTTGCATTGTATCTACCATTTGCATTGTATCTTATATGGAGAAAGGTCTAAAACAATTATATAAACTGTCAATTTTGTAGAAATAAATTAGTAGCGCAATGCAAGTTAGAATGGAAACAATAAATTGTTGTCCCACGTATTCAAATATATTTTATCTTTCAATTTATTTTTATATCCATTTATTTTGTAAATTGTCCTACATATATAAAATATTGATTAATTTTACTCATAATTAAGAAACCTAACTTAAAAGAATTATCAAAAATATTTGTGCTAAATACTACTCTTTCCGGTTATATTAAATGATAGAAAATTGCATTCTACTAACACTACACCCTGATATAATTCCTAAAGCATTATGCCATTTTCAAGCGTTTCATTCATTGAAGTTTTATATTCTTCTCTCTAACTCCATAAGCGGAAATAAATAATGTGTTTAAGTGGCAGACGATTTTTATTTAATTTGCTCTATTTTAATATTATAGAAATTGATATATATTCAAATTTAAATAAATATACAGTATTAAATTTTTGATCTTGTTACATCAATTACAGACATGGAATATACGAGGGTCACACTGAAAATTTTTAGACAAGGACAGACGATATGCGCTAGAAAAAAAATGGATTTGTCGGAAATTTACATTTGAACTCTCTAAATCCGCAGATGAAAATTTGTGGCAACAATAATTTAGCTATCGTAGAATAAATTTTGAAAGACAAGAAAATGGAGTTGACACGAAAGCATTATCGAGCTATGATTTTCTATGATTTTAAAGTGGGGTTAAATAAATAAGAATGCCTTCAACGTCTACAATTAGCATATGGGAATGATGCTCCATCCCGTGACCATATATTCAGATGGTTTACAGAGTTTAGAAGAGGTCTAACTGCTTTTCTGGATGAAGAACAAACACACAGGGAGATTTTGTCAGCTGTAGTTCCAGAAAATGTGTCGGTCATTCGAAAAATGTTAATCGATAAAAATCGTTGTACCTACCACATGATACAGAAGAAACTCAACATTGGATCCGTAGCTATACATAAAGTTATTCATGAAGAACTGCATATGAATAAATTAGTTTGTCGTTGAGTTCCCCATAATTTAACAGAACACCCAAAACGGAGCGTGTCAGAAACATTAAAAAAAAACCTAAAATTACTTAATGATGGTGGACGCCTCATTATTTCTAAAATCATAACTGATAATGAAATGTACATACCGTTTTTTAATATTCCAGCACGTCAAGAAAGTAAAGTATGGGTCTTTGAAGATGACCCCAAACCAACAACGGTGAAAAGACAACCAGAAATGAAAAATATAACACATGTCGTGTCCTTTAGAAGTACAGGTCTGGCCAAATCCATAAAGTTAGAGGGACAGAAGACAGTTAGAGCTAACCTAACTAATACGTCATTAAGTGTCTTCCAGAAATTCTTTAGGAAATGAATGTTAGGGGATCCATGCTTCATCATGACAATGCATCTTCTCATTTAGCAAGAATGACAGTCGAATTTCTTGAACAAGAAACATCAAAGTGATAGAACATCCACCTTATTCTCTTGGTCTTACTATGTGTAAATTTTGGCTATTTTTTAATCTTAAAAATACGTGGGCGTCATTTTCATTTCAAAGATGAGATTGATGAGGCTATAAAAGGATATTTTTCATCGATTTCAAGAAATGGACGGCTTGAAGCATTTAATCTTTGGAAAATTCGCTTACAAAACTGCATTGGTCTTAGAGGGGAGCACTTTGAACGCTGTTAAGAATTGGTGAGTTTAACTTGTACCACTTAGCAGTATCTCAAAAATTTCAGTGTGACCTTCGAATATTTTAGAAAAGGTTTTTTAAATTCATATATTTCCTAATGTGTTTCAAAATACAGTCGATGACAATGGCAAGGAATAACAAATGCTGCAGCGTAATAAAACATTGCTCGGGGTAAAAATGAAACGAGATACGAAATTGCACGGGAAAAATTAGCTACCTTTTAAGCAGCTTCATTTTATTCTGTATGTACTAAACCTTTTGTACATCGGTTTAAAAACGTTACCAGGATGTTATATTCTTCATAAATATCTGCACACACAATTTTATATATCTAGTAGAAACTAATATTCTTATTATATATTATATTCTTATTATATGCAACTTATAATCCTATATTACAATTCTTATTTTTTAATTGTGAAATACGTTTCAATATTTTAATGACATTTCTTTTTAGCAATATGGATGATTTTAGAATTTGCATATATTTTAAATCATTAGAAACCCCGGGGATATCTGCTGACAATATATATCTTTCCAAAATATATTAGCTCATGTAGAGAATGTCGTTTTATACACCGAATCACATTTCCCTAACTTCCTTGACATGACTATACTCTCTATTTTTATTTATTCCATAATCTTTTCCCACCTGTTAATTTAAAGGAACTTCCCATATTTGGAAATTGAGATAGAGCCCCATTAATCTCTATAAGTTGAACACTTTTAAGCTTCTAACGAATACCTCCGGCAAAGATCTTTTTTTTATAAATTAAGCAGTACACTTAAGACAGGGAGGTATAAAGAAATTTCATTGTTCCGGGTAATAGCTGAATTTTTTTTTTCGCTTCTCCCATCAATACAACTTTCCTTTTTTCCTGGAGGATATCCAACATTTCGTCTGCACGATATCTTAAGATCTTCCGTGAACATTTGATGTAGAAATCTATCATGTTCCGTGGAATGCTTCAAGGAGATATGCCCGTAAAACTTTTTTCTCTTTGACAGTACAGAGCTATTTTTTCGTTTAATTGAACAACTTTAAGATCAAAAAGCTAGAAATAATGGATTTCTTTCCGGCGAATTTTTTGTTTGAGACTTGTTGGTGTTTTTATTGGTGCACTGTGAAAAATACACACACAGCTGTTCTATAGGAAAATGAAATTCATCTGTGGATAGACTGCAGAAATATTTGAACATAAGAAGCAGAAGATTTGCATAAATATTTGAACAAGAAAACTTTCTTTTGTGAATTAAAATAGCTTTAGAATTTCATGTGATTGCAGTATTTTGGCACTATTCAGATCTTTTTTATACACATCAGGACTACTTTGACCGGGACTTAAAGTTTAAAGTGAATTCCGCACTAATACAAAAATGTTTTTTTATGCACAGTCTTTTCTAGCTATACCCGTCATCAAACCAAAATATTGTAAAATCGTAAATGGACCGCTCGGGCAGATATGGGTCTTGCAGCTTACGGGATGTGCTCTATATGTAAACGTTTACGTTGCGACGTTCAGAAATATATCTACAAGAGTTTTTTTGGTTTGGAAATAATTATGTTTCCTGTATGGAAAATACTGACTTTAATCAACTTATTTTTTTCAGCAAAGAAATAGAAAAAATATATTTTATAGTACAACTCAGTTGCTATTACCAGCTTATCAGATCTTTTCCCCCAAGAAAAAAAATCTGATGTGGGCAACACATGACTTTCCTTATATAATGTAATGAATTTACTACTTTTACAGTAAAAAAATAGGTTTTTCTTATAGTAGATACTAATTATCTTTCCAAGATATTGAATTTTCGACAATTAGTCGTCATTTTTATCCATTTGGCGAGATTTTCGTTAATTTGGATACATTTCAAAAAAGTCGCTAAGTTGGCGACATTCCGCCAAATTCGTCGCCAAAATCTCGCCAAGCGTTATGCACTAAAAAAAAAGTTATTCTTACAGCATATAAATGACTATTGGCGTTTAAATACAAAAGTATTATTCAAAGTATATTTTTTCATGAATGGAACGAGCTAGATCCACGAGAATGATGTCACTCAATTTATCGCATGGTATTACATATGAAAAGTGAACGTGTTTCTCAATAGGAATTTTTTTTTTTTATGTGACTTTTTCATAATTTTCTTGAAAAATGTACAATATCTCGAGAACGGTTCATGTTAGCGCTCTAAAATTTATGCCAATCGTTTTCTAATGAAAAATTACATAAGAAATGTCTATTTGCGTAACTTTATTAGCGGTTTTGATTTTTTGACGATTTTTTCAAAATTTTATTCGAAAATTTAGGGGGGTTCTGAACATTCGATTACGTATAAAAACAATAGGCTTCCAGTGTTTACGGATTGTGATTTTTGTACCAAATTTGGTTTGAATCGGTCCATTCGTTCGTCAGTTATCGTCTCCACAGACTCACTGACACACACACACACACACACACATACATTCACACACACACACACACACACACACACACACACACACACACACACACACACACACATACACACACACAGACATCACTTCAAAATTGTTTGATTCGTGATCAGGGATGCTTGAAACGTGCTCTCCCGTCGAAAACTCGAATTCTAATTTTCGACCCCGTCACAATACTTTCCTTATACATTATGTATATAAGGAAAGTAATATATAGTTCTGGTTACAAAACCCGTTATACTGCCGAACCCGCTTCACCTGCGGCCTAACATGATCAAAATACAACTGTGCACTTCAGAAAAAAAACAATGGTAGAAAAAAATGTAACTATCCGTTTCATCGCAGATGGGAAAGGGTCCCTTTCTCTTTCATCGTAGTGGATGAAAACGAGATTTTAATAAAATACAAGGAATAATTACAAAAAATAAAATTCAAAATAAAGTGTCAATAAATTAGTTCGTAATATAATTCGTAATAAAATAGTACATGTATAACATTTTCTAAAAGTTGAGAGAAGAATTTATAAAAATAAATCGACTCTTCTAAAAAACGGTTTTCCCGGAATTACAGCTGTCGTCTGCAAGTTGATCCCTCTCAAATTGTTTATGATATATTTAGCTTTTAGGATATTCTAATATGGATACTATTTGACTGTAAAAATGAAGAAATTGTGCAGTATTTAGAAACTGAGATATGTTTATATATATTTCTTTACTTTTATATATTTGTTTGGGGGAAATGGTAATCTTAAATGAGTAATGCAGATTGGATGATCAAAGCTGTTTTTAATTTAACACGCTTTTTGAAAAGTGTTAAAATTATCGATTAAAAGGGTTACTATATTAACAAAGAACTATCTAGCAGAGTATATTACATGGTATTTTATTTCTTGATGAAATTTAAACAGAATATTCCCGACGCATCGTAATGTTTTAAAATATATCTCTATATTAAGAAAACGCATTTAACGCGGTCGCTGCCACCGCTGTTTGACAAATTTTGCGACCCTTGAGTTCCGTACCGCAAAAACTATAACACACAAAAACAAAAATATGAAACTTGGTACATTTTTAGAGGACTATTTGAGAATTACTCTGAGATTCCCCGTATATTATATAGTTGAATTTTTCAGAAACAGAGCGTTTTTTATTATTTCGATTTAATAAAGGAATATTTGAGAATTACTCTGAAATTCACCGTGTTTTTATTTAAACTTTAATTTGAGATATATTTAATGTCGAGTCAAAGAAAGAGTATTTCAGTTGCGATTTCTTGTTACGGACAGATTAGCGATAGTAAGACCACCAATGTTTACAGGCATGTTCTTATATAATTGAATTTTCCAGAAACGGAGCGTTTTTTGTTATTTCGATTTAATTTATAATTTATTCTATGTTTTATCAAAGAAACTTATGAATGGAAATTTTTCTCTCAATATAGGCAAAAATGAAATTGGGATATCCGATTGGAAGCACAAGGGCGAACATGTGCACTGCGAAGATTAAAGAGTTTGTGAAATGATATCCGAGGGTTGGTGAGTGCCAGCGATCAGTGGAATGGGTGTATTATGCCCGCGTAGCAATATAATATTTAGCAAGCTTAATTATAATAAGGAGGTGCGCCCAAGTAAAAGAAATAAAATTTTAAAATGTTCTTCTTTAAATTCCCTCGAATGCATGAACTGTGTTTCATATGCTAGTTCAATAACCTTTGTCTTCTTTCAGCCACCAGATTGCATGAATTAGTTATGATTTATTAATTGCATTTTAGAGCCAAAATGTATTAAAGCAATCTTTGGGTTTTATCTCCACAGAAACCCATAGCATTTCTGGTACACTGCTTTTTAAAGGATATTAGAATACAATCTATACACTTATATTTGAAAAGATCTTGACGGTTTAATTAAATTATTGAAGACTATTAAAAATTTAAGTTGATATCTACAGTAGCGGAATTAAAAGTGTATCACTTTTGAATTTTTATAAAATATGCTTTGCAATGGATTGTGTGTTTCAGAAATGTTCAAAATAAGTTTGTTTGATGGGATAGAGTAAGTCTCTAAAAAATCTCTCATATTACAATTTGCCACAAATATCTTCCAAATGTATAAAATGTATAATTCACAGAATTATGAGAAATTATGCGAACACATCAGAACACAGATTTTTTTCTGAACGTCTCTATAGATATATACATATATATTTTTATAATTTACTCAACTAAATGGAAAATCTATATTTCACAAACTATTTATATGACACACCGAATCTCCACTCACATAAAGAACTATTAAAATTATAAAAAGACTTATTTTAAACAATAATTAGGTTAATCTCCAACTTCCGGCTGTCCAGACGAAATATATGGAACTTTGCCAGCATATGATTATATTTGGAACTTTGAGAATGAAATAATTCCTCTACAACACACTACCATATATTGAGACGATTTTTTAAGATAGGAAGATAGGGTCAAGTATCCGAATGTGAGATTCTGAGTTAAATATACTTTTATAGTAGCCCTGAAAAAGAATCCAACATTTGTTTTTCAATGATGTCCCGGAATATATGTGACCAGTATCTTTAGAACAGATTGAGCAAATCCAATTCAATTTACGCGAAAAATCTTTAAAATACTTTGCTACTCCAACTGGGAATCGAACCATGTTTCTTCTAACTGACTTGTCGTAGCTCACCGTTGAATTACTGGGACGAAATTGCAAACTCTGATTGTCGAAGTGGATTCTGTATTATCCACTCTCTATGGCTTGCAACTGATAATCTGACTGACAATCTCTTGATATTTTTTACCATAGGTTAGCATCCTGAAGCTATTTAATCCTCCAGGTTTGCTTCTTGCTTGGTCGTCATCCTCTCGACAAATTGAATTTTTTCAACATTTCAGGCAACAATCTCAAATATATTTTTCAAAAATATAATTTTCGAATTTTATACTACCGATATTCCAATGCTTTGTGCTGGTTTTTTTTTTTGCTCACTTTCAGACCTCCAACAGCTTTGCACTCACAGGGGTGATTTGTTTGGCCACCATTGTAAATAACCTTGCTGCACCAGCTGGAAATCGAACCCTGGGTATTCGAACCCGCCAGCCGACGCTTTACCGTTGAGCTACTGGGATGAAATTGCAATCTCTTATTTTCGAAGTGGAATCTGCATAAATTCAATTAATAAAAGTGGAACGTCGATATAGTTTGTAATTCTCAAATTTTAGGAGTACGATGGTATTTTGTTGTCTTTGGTCCCTGCTGAAAAATCATTCATTTCACACCGAAAATTTTCCAAATTAAAATATAATGAAAGCAAATTTCTGACCGAAAATGGGTGCTACATGTGGAGATAGCCGTTACAACATCACTCTTTCTTTATATTTACGGTTATTTCTGTTCATAAGTAATACTTCGGGAGAGGCTCATATGAAAAGTTCGCATAAATTAGAATATAAAATTTTCCCTGTACAAAATATTCCACGCAGTTAGCAGGTATTGTACGTCTTTTCGGAGAATCAGAACTTGGAATGTTGAAAAAGGTGAAATACTATATAAAACTACAAACAAAAGAAGTTCGGAAGATTTCGGATACTGCTGTAATTCGTTTTCAGTAAAAAGCCTGAAATGTCGTTTAATTCCACAATAACGGTATATTTTGAAACGTTGTTGTCACATCACTTCTTCGTTTTTGAGTAACGGCGACAATATTTATAAACAGTTATAATTTTATAACTTTGAGCCAGATATTTATTTTTACAATACTCATTTTAGTGCAAAAATACTTTGAGTCATGTCACCTGGGGGCATTTTTTAACCTAAGAAACAAACATGGCGAACACGAGCAGTAGTTGCAATGTTCATAACTGATGGATAATCGAGTTCCAGATATCGAATATTTGTTGTATTCAAACGGTCCTAATATGCTGCATGATTTGAAATTTTGTTGATTTTCTTACACGTAATATTACACATTATGTAGTTTTACTTATAAAGTTCTTCGGGAAAGATATATCCCTTTAGCTCAATAGACACATCTGGCGATTAACTAATAAATCTTCTTTTCACAGAGACAATAAAAGTTTTATAGCTTTCTCGATCAAAACAAAAGCAGCTCGGTCAATTTTATTACACTGACTTACTACTTCCGATCCTGTGATGTTAGACACTAAATTTGGAATTTTTAGAATTCCATTGAAGTGTTTCTGCTAGTGTTTTGGAATCCCACAATGGATATTCCTATTGTATAGTACAGTTTTTGAAAAAGAAAAATATTACAAAATATTAAAATACTATTGCAAAAACGTTTACTTCAGGAAAGAAACATGTGTTATACTTTTTAATGGATCACAAAGTATCAGGCTACAATACTACGGGTTGTTGATCCCTGTTTTAAGGTATTGAAAAAGGGCGTTTTCAAAAGATATGTCTTTCAATTTAGTAAATACTACAATTTGATTACTTATTTATCAACCAAATTATAAATATAATTGAAAACCTTGCTGATGCAATGAGCTTGCCGACAATGCTAGTCTAACTTATGATAACTCAAAATATATCTTCTTCATGATCTGCAACTTGTAATAAACAATTCAGAAATGTTCAAAAATAGTAGTTTTGTAGTAATTGTAGAGTTAGTTTGTGTAGTAGAGCTTTTGTATTAATACGCAAATAAATGAGCTTTTCCCTACCTTTGACCTTTCATTTTCTTGGTATTTCCTGAAAAGGTTTAATTATTTTTTTAAAAAATAAAGTATATACCTAAAGGTGAAAATTTTTGAAGAATTATATAATTCCATATTTATGCCTCCAGTGCAGCGAACATTATCAATTTACAGATGTCACTTTTGTTAAACTGCATTCTGAATAAAATCTTTCTTTGAATTGAAAAAAAAATCTGATGTAGGCAATACATGACTTTCCTTATATAATGCAATGAATTTACTACGTTTACAGTTAAATAAAATTTTATTCTTATAGTAGATACTTATATTCTTTCCAAGATTTTCTCCAATTTTCTCCAATTAGTCGTCATTTTCATTGATTTAGCGTTATTTTTATCAATTTGGCGAGACTTTTGTTAATTTGGCAACAATTTAAAATGTCGCGAATTTGGCGACTTTCCGCCAAATTCGTCGCCAAAATCTCGCCAAGAGTTATGGACGGAGAAATAAGTTATTCTTACAGCAGATAAATGACTATTGGCGTTCAAATACAAAAGTAATACACAAAGTATATTTTTTCATGAATGAAACGAGCTAGATCCACGAGAATGATGTCACCCAATTTATCGCATAGTATTACATATTGAAAGTGAACATGTTTCTCAATAGAAATTACTTTTTTTTATTAACACTTTACAACAAAGTTGAAAAGTGTTTATGACTTTGTTCATTCTGTCTGTCTGTCTGTCTGTCTGTCTGTCTGCTGTCTGTCTGTCTGTATGTCTGTCTGTCTGTCTGTCTGTCCGTTAACACGATAACTGCCGTAAACATGACTTAATCAAAATGAAATTTTAGTATGTTGTTCAGACGGTCTATAGGACCTATGGGAATATAAATGAATAATATCACCCAATTAGTTTTGGATTGAACCAGGGTTGAAAAATGGAATACATTGAGCCCTATGGGACCTAATTTTTCAAGCATTTTTTAAGCGGATTTAAAATTCACAAATTGCTTCGAAAATTTTAGGCAATATTCAAATTGTTCCATAAAATATATAAAAAAAAATTCAGCGAAATATATTCAGTAGTTTTTTAAATAAAAATTAAAATAATAATAACACCTCTTATATGAAGCGATCACGTGTCCATGATATGAAACGATCACGTGTCCATGATATGAAACGATCACATGACCCACTTCAAAATGATATATGGCATCCATCTTGTCTCAAAATCGTGATTTTTAAAGTTCTTTCTAATTCATATTGAGTGTTGTATCCATCCTAAAACTAATTTATTTTGGCCTAAATTCTGTGCATCTACATACTTTAACAACGCAATGACAATATATTTCAGTTTAAATGCTCATATAAATTTGATTATTTCTACTATTAAGCCTATTTTTCACCTATGTAAAATATAAACAGCAAAATATGTAGAATGAGTTGTATTAGAATCGCTGTAATTCTTTAACACAAAATAATTTAGTCCATGGAGTCTGCATGGCTGATATGAATGAAATATTCATTGATTTTAGAAAGAGAAGGACGATAATTTTGGATGACGTTTTACGCATAGAGTTTTACTTACTTGTAGCTCCATGGTCTTAATTTTTAAATAATATAAATTATTATAGTATTGTGATGAATGACATGAATGGGGGAATTATTTATGAATGAAATGTTGCTTTTATAGAGAGAGCCAGGCGTGTTATTTTTTCTATGACGTCATTTGAATGGATTTCAGTTGTTTTCGATGAAGTTTTCAAATATAATAAATTATCGTAGTATTATGATAATTCTAAAATTATTATCGAGTAATGTATCACATTTTAGAGATGTTTAAACCAGGCAATTTATATTTTAATGCCGTCATTTGAATGAAGTTAATTTTTTTCGATGAAGGTTTAAGGTTTCAAATATAATAAATTAATGTAGTATTGTGATAAGTTTTAAAATATTACCGAGGAATGTATTGCATTTTAGACATGTTTAAATAAAATTGCATTGAAGTTGGAAAGTGTTTCATAATCAATGCTTTAAGCATGATTGATCTTTCTTGTTTTATATAACTTTATGATAATTTTTTTGAAAAATGTACAATATTTCAAGAACAGTTCATCTTAGCGTTCTAAAATTTATGTCAATCGTTTTCTAATAAAAAATTACATAAGAAATATCTATTTTCGGAACTTTATTAGCGGTTTTGATTTTTTGCCAATTTTTTCAAAATTTCACTCGAACATTTAGGGGGGTTCTGAACATTCGATTACGAATAAAAACAAAAGGCTTCCAGTATTTACGGATTGTGATTCTTTTACCAAATTTCGTTCAACTCGGTCCATGCGTTCGTGAGTTATCGTCTCCAAAGGCTCACTGACACACATACTTTCACACACACACACTCACAGACATCACTTCAAAAATGTTTGATTCGTGATCAGGGATGCTTGAAACGTGCTCTCCCGTCGAAAATCCGAATTCGAATTTTCGACCCCGTCACAATACTTTCTTTATACATTATGTATATAAGGAAAGTAATATTGCACGTGCAAGTGTTCTATATATTTTTCAAGTCGTTCTCGTTTTCTTCGTTTAGATAGTGCGAATGTGGTTTCAAGCCACCTCGCCATTTCTGCAACAAAGAGGAAATTGGATTCATTAACAATTTCCCTTTAATTTTCCTCTTACTCATTTATCTATGGTGACGACAAAAAGGAAATTCAGATAATTATTTTCGTTTCTTCAGATTTATGCTGAGTTACGTTGAGTTAAAATGCTGTCGTGCAAAACAATGGGCAGCGAACAGTAAAACGCTTTTTGACTGCACAGGAACTTAGGCAAGCAATGTCTGTTCATATTGATACCAACATTTTTATTTTGGTATTACTCAGCGTCAACAGTACATTAGTGTTACATTTTGTGCAATATTATTACATGACTGCTAAACTAAAAAATCTGATGTGGGCAGCATATGACTTTCCTTATAGAATGCAATGGATTTTCTACTTTTACAGTTAAAAAAAATGTTATTCTTATAGTAGATACTTATTTTCTTTCCAAGATATTAAATTTTCTTCAATTAGTCGTCATTTTCATTGATTTAGCATCATTTTTATCAATTTGGCAAGATTTTTGTTAATTTGGCAAGAATAAAAATATCGCAAAGTTGGCAACATTCCGCCAAATTCGTCGCCAAAATCTCGCCAAGCGTTATGGACGGAGAAATAAGTTATTTTTACAGCAGATAAATGACTATTGGAGTTCAAATACAAAATATTACTCAAAGTATCTTTTTTCATGAATGGAATGAGCTAGATCCACGAGAATGATGTCACCCAATTTATCGCATAGTATTACATATGAAAAGTGAACATGCTTCTCAATAGGGCATATATTTTTTTTATTTTATATAACTTTTTGATAATGTTTTTTGAGAAATGTGCAATATCTCGAAAACGGTTCGTGTTAGCGTTCTAAAATTTATGTCAATCGTTTTCTACTGAAAACTTACATAAGAAATGTTTATTTGCGTAACTTTATTAGCGGTTTTGATTTTTTAACGATTTTTTTCAAAATTTTACTTGAATATTTAGGGGGTTTCTGAACATCCGATTGCGTATAAAAATAATAGACTTCCAGTGTTTACAAATTGTGATTTTTGTACCATATTTCGTTCGAATCGGTCCATTTGTTCGTCAGTTATCGTCTCCACAGTCTCACTGACACACACACACACACATACACACACACACACACACAGACATCACTTCAAAAATGTTTGATTCGTGATCAGGGATGATTGAAACGTGCTCTCCCGTCGAAAACTCGAATTCGAATTTTCAACCCCGTCACAATACTTTCCTTATACATTATGTATATAAGGAAAGTAACAACATTCGTGGTACAAATAAAGTGAATCCAATGTTTCAAATGTTACAGTAGAAAACTGCGATGGAAGTAATTTTTTGCGTAGCAAAAAATTACATCGCCAAGAAGAAAAGTAGCCCAATATCTGTTATTAAAAATAGTCGTTGGTAACATAAGGTACCCAATTTGCAACTTTTTGTCCAGTCTAGCAAAACTGAAACGTGTTACTTGAAAAATTATGCTGTTTAGTACTGCATTAATAATAATTGTTTTTATTTTACTTTGTTTCAAAACATTTACATTTAATTATATTCAAATGATAATAAGTTGTGATACGTATAAGGTTACTGTAGATGCAAAATTGGGTGGTGTTTTCAAACTTCTAACTTTGCGTCCATTTGAAATTCCCATCGCTTGTTTGTTATTTTGGAACTGTATTTTAGTTTGAAATACGTTATGTATATAATTGTTACGCTTGGTTTTGGTATATACTGTAGCATTTTGTACAATATTTTACCTATGTGATTGCCTACAATGTTAACCCTTGTTTTATTCCTTTATAAGGACAATTTTTTTAGCTACAGCAAATAGTTAGGTATAGTTTTTTTATACATAGTACTAGTTCTAAAACCTCAAGTATAAAGTACGAGCCATTTTACCCGTTCTTGCGCTTAGTTAATAAATGTGACACTAACACATTTAGTTACTATTCTGAATGCCAGATACCGTTTAAAATTTAAGCACAAAAATGGAAAAAATGGACATTTTGAGAAACAATGAAGCATAAGTTTTTCTAAATCAAATTCAGATTTAAAAGTGCAAAAAGTCATTTATGAATTAAAGTTCAAAAATGATTAAATAATATTTTTGAAAAGGAAAATTAAAAAATCAGAAGCAAAAATGATATATTTGAAAAAAACAAGTGACTGCTTCAATTCGCACGGCTTAAAATCCTTGATACCTAAATTGCTCTAAGTGCGTAACTTTATAACACTTTAGATTAAAGGTTCGACTATTGAGTTAACAGATGGTATAGAAAACCTTTACGAATATCTAATTGTATAAAAATTATATATATATATATATATATATATATATATATATATATATATATATATATATATATATATATATATATGTATATATATATATACATATATATATATATATATATATATATATATATATATATATATATATGTATATATATATATATATATATATATGTATATATATATATATATATATATATATATATATATATATATATATATATATGTAAAATATAAATTAGTAAATCCAATGTTAGAATGTAAGTAGTAACTCATAATACACTATTCCAAAATTTTCTACAAAATACAAAGAAATAAAAGAAATTAAAACATAAAGAGGAAATTATAAAGCGTATGTATATATATATATATATATATGTGTATATATGTATATATGTATATATGTATATATATGTATATATGTATATATATATGTATATATATATATATATATATATATATATATATATATATATATATATATATATATATAAATATCGTAGCAAACTTTAAAAATATATACATAAGGCAGAAACATTAAAAAAATATATAAAATGCGTAAGAATTATTATCAGGTTCATGTTTCATTAAATTCAATTGGAAAATCAGCTTTTATAATGTTCTAAGGCAAAGGGTAGTCTTACAAACATCTTTGGGAGCATTTACTCAACATTGCGATAAACGCATTATTAATAATTAATATATAGTACTATGATTAAAAACATATATAATTAAAATATTACTAAAATAAGAAAAATAATATAATTAATAAATTACTATAAATAAAAAATACGATAGTGGCAACACATGACTATAACCTAACAAGCTTGTGTAAAATCTTACTTATATTTAAGTAGATTTAACATACGCCCCGTTTTGATAGTGGTATGTCCGAAAACCCTAAAGAGTTTGAAATTTTGTTCAGGTTCAAAATTTAGTATTTATATATTTTTTATTCATTCAGAACTTGGCAGATTGTACCACACGAGGTTTTTCTTCTTGTTTGCAATTCGGCTGTCAGCTATTACATGTAATGCATAACTAAGATAGTCGAGATTATTTGTATTGTTTGTGACTCATTATTCAGTTTGCGCCAATATCCAAGTTTGGATATTAAATACTTTAATTAACATTAACTCAAAATACCCAATATGAAATGCGCCTTTATTAATGCCTTAAAAAAGGAATATCCTATTTTAAGGAAAGTGTTTGACTAAACATTTATTATCTTATGCTTTAGATTTCGATGATGTTTTTCTCTGCTCAATAAAAAAAATATATTTATTTTATTGTGTCCTGCTTTGGTAAAATGTTTATTAAACCTACATATCGTATATAGACAAAAAGCCATTTGAAGTTAGAGCTTGTATAAAAGAAAATGTGAAACATTGTTCATTGTTATTGAATAAATTAAAGATTTTTAAAAGTACTACACACACACATAGTATGGGCCAACGGCCGTACCGTGCTGAAAACACCGGTTCTCGTTAGATCACCGAAGTGAAGCAGCATCGTGCGCGGTTAGTACTTGGTGGGTGACCACCTCGGAACGCCGCGTGCTGTTGGCCATCTCGGGTGCGGTATCCCCGTGGTTTGCGCGCTAGATTTGCACGCTGCCACAAATGCCGCCCTGTTCATGCGGAGTATGATCACGTTAAACATGTGGGTCCGTAAGTCCTTCCGAGAGGTTGGTGGTAGGGGAAGGAGGGTACGGTCCCTGTGGATGCCTCCCCCACTGGGTTCCGGTCTAAATTGGGTGGCACTTCCCGGCCGTCCATACATTTACCTTACACCTTTCTGGTAGGTCGGACGGTCTGGGTCTCAACAACAACAACAACACACACATAGTATTCTGAAGAATCTAGTATAATAGAAGAGCATGTATGTGTGTGCATGTGAGTGCGCCTGTGTCATCTGTAGCGCATAATCAAAGGTTCAGACATACTTGAAAATCTGTACAGGGGTAGTTAAAATTTCCGGGACGATACACTTCGACAAGATTTATTTTGTTTTAATTAGTTTTTCAATTGTTTCATGTTAAAGCACGTTTTAAGTGTTTTCAAATCAAATTAGAGTCTTAGCGATCAAAAATATTCTCACGGAGTTTTGATCTTAACATTATCGTAAAGTTTAAACCACGTTCTTTCTTACGATTTTCGAACCAAATCCGCAGAACAGTTCATTATTTATTCTCATTTATTTATTTATTTTTAAATGCATTGGAATGTCATGGTTTATTTTATCTTTTTTCTTATTTCGTCACATTCAATAATACATTTTTATAGTTTGGCAAAAATGTGTGTGCATATCTTTGTATTCTAATAAAATATATTTGATTACTCTTTTTAACACTTTACAATAAAGTTGAAAAGTGTTTATGACTTTGTTCATTCTGTCTGTCTGTCTGTCTGTCTGTCTGTCTGTCTGTCTGTCCGTTAGCACGATAACTGCCGTAAAAATGACTTTATCAAAATGAAATTTTAGTATGTTGTTCAGACGGTCTGTAGGACCTATGGGAATATAAATAAATAATATCACCCAATTAGTTTTTTATTGAACCCGGGTTGAAAAAATGAAATACATTGAACCCTATGGGACCTAATTTTTCAAACATTTTTTAAGTAAATTTAAAATTCACGAATTGCTTCGAAATTTTTAGGAAATATTCACATTATCCCATAGAATATATAAAAAAAAATTCAGTAAACTATGTTAAGTAGTTTTTTAATTAAAAAAATTATTTAATATAGGGAAAAAAACAAATTCAATTAAATTCTGACTTTGGGATATCTTCCAGAAAGAAAAAGAGAGAGATATTATATAATAAATATCTCTCCATTTGTTAAAACGTTTTGCATATGGGAGTGGCTTCATATTTTAAAATAATTTGGTAGATAACAATTTTTCATTTTTTTTAAATTTTATATAACTCTTCATGATAAATTTAATTGATGGCATTTTAAATGCACTTTCCTACGTCCTAGAGAGTTAAAATTTGGTACACAGCTTAAATTTGTAGAACATTTTATTCTACAGCAATTTGGTGGATCTTTAAATATAGATCATACATTTTTTTCGAAATGACCCGCAATTAATCCCCGTTCACTTTTATAAATCATTGTTGTAATATTGTTAAAAATTCTGATGTGGACAGCACATGTCTTTCCCTGCAGACTCATATTCGTTCTCTTTATTTATTCAATGATAATTTGAGTTTATCTGCACAACATAAGTATTTTAAATGACATTGAATTTACACGTTAAACTTAAATTTGGTTCTCATTTGATAACTGGACTTATTGTCAAAGGTGGCGTAGCGAAAACGCGAAAAAACTAGAATATCTCAAGAACGGCTAGTCCTAGAGTAATGGGGTTAGTCTTATTCTTTTTGTTGTCAAAAATCACATATAAAATAGGAATTTAATTGATATAATTGAGCACACGTAGTCTTTTATTTTTATATATAACGATTTTTGCTGGCCATTTCGCAAAAATAGCCCGTTCCTTTTTCCCGAATCGTAGTAGAATAACCTACAAATGATTTATATACAAAATTTTGTTAAATTTGGTATATAAATCACTTGTAGGTTATTGAAATATTATACTCCAAATTTTGTTAAATTTGGTTCATTAGTTTTTAGCTAGAGTGGATAAAGGCAATTTCTGCGGCCATTTCGCAAAGAAGGCAGATTCTTTTATTACGAATCGTACTATAATCTAATGAACATCAGGATTTCCCACAAAAAACATACCTACCAAATTGTATGAAATTCGGTCCATTAGTTTTTCAATTAGAGTGGATGTAATATCCACACAGACACACAGAAACATACACAGATACACCCTTACACACACAGACGTCTTCCTAAAAGTAGTTTTTTCGTGTTCTAGAAGTCCCAAAACGTGTAGATACTTTGAAAATTCGAGTTCCGATCTGCGGCACGATTCCAATACTTTGAGTACATACACATACACATATATATTATCTGTGTATTATCTGTGTATATAAATTCCGTGCCTATGTAATTACAATAGTTGTGATTTTAAATGATCCCTAAACTTTTATTATTTCTTCAAGGAAGCCTAATTTTAACATATGCAGAATTCAAATATCTCAAGCGATTGTAAGATGAATTACATAAGAATTGCTGAATTTTTTTCACACAAAATTATTTAGCTCTGGAGTCTGGAATACAAGTTATATGAATGAAATATTCATTGATTTTGCATAAAGAATCAGATGATTTATATTTCGATACAGTTTTAAATATTTAAGTATAATAAATTACTGTAGTACTGTGATAATATAAAAGATATTACCACTGAATGAATCACATTTTAGAAATTTTTAAATGAAATTACATTTAAGTTGGAAAGTGTTTCATAATCAATGCTTATGCATGATTGATCTTTCTTGTTTATTATTTACTTTGGATTGGACAAAAGAAACAAATTTGGACAAAAGCGTAAAATTTGACAATTTCGATAGTCTCCATTATCCGGTTCAGTGATTACTATGTAATGGGCGTTGCAACTGGTGTTACAATTTGTAACTGTTGCCATAGTAAGTAGTGACGTAAAAATGTTGTCGCATTTTCAAAATTTCGCTATATATACCGATGTAATTTTATCAGCGGTTTCCATAATCAATCTGTCGGGTACATTTTATACTCAGGAATAGGTTTGATATATTTTTATTTCAATCTGAAATAATCGTCTAAGAGTTAAACAATATATTTATAAAAATAGATGTTTCTATTATAGTTAGATGTATCTAGCAATAGATAGTAATACATGTATTTAATAATAATTATTAATAGATGTATCTAGTAATAGATAGTAATATATGTATCTAGTAATAGATAGTAATATGTGTATCTAGTATAATAGATAGTAATATATATATCTAGTAATAGAGAATAATATTTGTATCTAGTAATAGATAGTAATAGATGTATCTAGTAATAGGTAGTAATATATATATATATATATATATATATATATCTAGTAATAGATAGTAATATATATATATCTAGTAATAGATATATATTACTACCTATTACTATATATATATATATATATATATATAGTAATAGGTAGTAATATATGTATCTAGTAATATATAGTAATATATATATATATCTAGTAATAGATAGTAATATATATATATCTAGTAATAGATAGTAAAATATGCATATAGTAATAGATGGTAAAAGTATCTAGCAATATATAGTAATATACGTATTTAGTAATATATATTAATAGATGTATCTAGTAATAGATAATAATAGATGTATCTAGTAATAGATAGTAATAGGTGTTTCCAATAAGTTTCTATTTTACGGTCTCATTTACATAAACAATTATACATAAATCATACTGGAAAAATGAATCACAGCGAGATGAAAGAAATAATGAAATAAAGTATCCGCTTAAGCTATAAAGTGTTTTACAATTTCAATTTAAGTCTGCAGTCCTTAGATAAGTAATTACACTTAAATCAGTGTTTTGGATAAACTGCCATTTAAGTTTTCGGGAAAGAGGAAACTCGCAGGGCCGGCTAATTAATTAAATCCAAGAACACACGTCGAAGGCAGATTTATTTTCCTTCTACCCTTTAGACAGAACATCTTCTGTATCCTTTGCTAAGACAGTTATTTGCTGAAAATGTTTCGAGGAAGTACGCAATTAGGGTTATAAATCGAGTTACTGGGCGTATTTGTCGAATCTCCATATTTCATGCGTAAATTATATACATTTGTCAGAAATTTCAGGGGTTTTAGCGGTAGTGCGAAATAAGAAGTTTGGGAGGAAATGCAGATGGTGGCTCGTAAGTATTAAATATTTAAATGGCTGAATTTAGAGATCATATCTCATGTTATGTTTAAAGAAGGAGGATTTATTTTTTATAGTTTAGGCTGCATATATTTAACGGCCGCATGTTATAAAATGTATTTTAGTTAAATGGCTATTGTTTCATTTCCTGTTATTTTTATTTTTTATACTGTTATGTACCATACTAGATGTTAACATTGTCATATGACTTGATGCATATAGTTATGTAACATATCCCCATCCATCTGTCTGCTAGTGGTAATTGCGCTATCTATATCCCCGGATATATTAGGACTACACACACCTCCTGGTCAATATTGTCAATTAATATGCAATTCTCTAAACAAACATAACACACCTACCTTTAACTAAACGAATTAATTTACGACCTCTCTATATCTTCTAACAATATAAGTCTGTCCCACGAACAGTTAAACTTACTATACAGGGTGTCCCAAAGAGATTGAAACGCGCTTTACTTCCTTACCTGTTGGAGATAAGTGGGCAATGTAAATTGCAAACATGTTGAAAACAAGGTAGGAAATAAGCCTGCGTTAATGAAATGGTCCTCCCATTAATTTAAAAAAAGTTACAATTTTTTTAAATTTTTATACAACCCTCTGAGACAAATTTGGTCAATCAGAAAATTTTTATTTTTAATGCAACAAGATCATTAAAAAATCTCGCATATCAGTATCTTTAAAATCAACTTAATTATGATAAAGGAGAAAATCTGACTTATGCAACTTTTCTGTTGTTTCATCATGCAAGCTGTTTCATCAGTGAAAATAGGGATAATAAACAAATTGAAGGTGGAAATTGTTTAGATCAAAATTACGTTAATATGTGTCAACATTTTTTATCACAGATGCATCTAAATAAAGCATTACACAGAGATCATATAAAGCAGTGGTACTCACTACGGCGTTGGGTATCCTAACTATTATCATCCAGTATTATCTTTCTTGTGATATGTCACAAATTTACATTTCTAATTTGATATAGGGTCCTCATTCCCATTGTTTAATTTTCAATTAAATGTAACTCGCCCAATTTTAAAGATACAGATATGCGGTTTTTTTATTGATCTTGTTGCATTAAAAATAAAAATTTTCTGATTGACCAAATTTGTATAAAGGGGTCGTATAAAAATTTAAAATGTGCAACTTTTAGAAAATTAATAGGATGACTTTTTAATTAACTTAGTCTTATTTCCTTCCTTACTTTTAAAATTTTTGTAAATTACATTGCCCACTTATCTCCAACAAGTAAAGAATTAAAGCGCGTTTCAATCTTTTTGTGACAATTTGTATATCGAACTAAAACTATTAAATTAATAATTTCTACATCAACAAGGATTAGTAAAGAAATTAAAATTAATTTTCCAAGATATTAAATTATCCTCAAATCGGCGATTCTCTCCAGAAGTAGTCAGTTTGATAACAATGCGGCATATTTTTCGCCAAGATGGCCACATTTTGTCGTTAAATAGGCAAAAGTACCGACAAATTGCAAAAGAAAGAGACAGAGGAAAGACTTTTCTCATACTGCATTATTTTTTAGAAATATTTTGAATTCAATATTTTTATAGAAAACAATATATGACCCCCTGAACAAATTTTGAACACTTTCGGAAAAATGCACGTGTGGTTTTCTGTATATGTATGTCTGGTACATATTTGTGCAATATTTTAAGAAATAATCTAGCTGTCCTATTTACAATAGTTTACTTATTGATAAACAAACTTAATCAAGTGTATAAGTTAATTAGTTTGTAAATTATCAAATTAGACATCTAAAAAACTATAAAATATATAAATATTTTAAAATACGTACTGCCTTTAGAATATAATAAATTTGATCACGACATAAAATGGAACTTAAATAAAAGCGAATAAGCGTACGTTTAGGAAATCATTGGATATATTTCTTTAGTGCAATGGACATGGATTAGAATGCTTAATGCGCACAGACTTTGTTGGCTAACCATAAATTGAAAATGGTCATTTTCTGTTTGACCCCTTTCGTTTGCGCTGATTTGGTAGTTGTGGTTCAGGATTTGTTACACTATAAAAGGATATCCATTGATTTTCGACTCGTAGGTATGATTTTTTATCTATTTTTGCATTACATTATATATTTTTATATTGTTTATTATTTATTGATTTTAACTAAATTTACGTTCTTTATTTACCTTTAAAATATATTCATGCATTTATCTGCATTTCAGTTCGCATTCCCTACAATCATCAGTTACAAATTTGTACTTAAATTAAACTTTCAGATAAAATGTCAATTAAAGTCTTCGAAAATAGGAAATTAATAGGAACGCGTTAATTAAGTCCAAGATCACTGCGCCGAACGTATATATTACTTTTCTTCCATAGGAATCACTGTAACCTTTGCAGAGGCAGTTAGTTATGTGCTGCCAATGTTTCCTCGAAATACGTAATGGAAGTTACAAATAGAGAAACTTATCGCATTCGGTCTCTATATTTCAAGAGTAAATTATGTATAATTGGTGAATGATGATAAAGTTATGTCGAATTGCAAAGTTTAGAAAAAAATTCCGAGAATACTCTTAAATATTTAAAACTGTTAAATGCTTAATATTGACTTGATACAGATATTAAAATGAATGTAGTTTTAAATAATTAGAGCAATCAATCACAAGACCAGAGTGGTGTTGTATCCAATGATTTTCGACACGCATATATGATTTTTTATTTATTTTTTCATTACATTTTAAGTTTGGATACTGTTTGTTATTTATTGATTTTAAACAAAGTTACATTCTTTATTTATCTTAATGTATTCATGCATTTATTTACATTTCATTTCTCAGTCCCTACAATCATTAGTTATAAATGTGTACTTAAATTAAGGTTCCAGATAAAATGTCACTTAAATTCTTCGAAAATAGGAAATTAATAGGAACTCGTTAATTAAGTCCAAGATCACTGCGCCGAACGTATATGTACTATCCTTTCATAGGAATCACTGTAACCTTCATACGTCAGATCTAGTGGCTCACTCAACATTTGCAGAGGTAAAATTGAAGAACATAATTATCCATGTAACGACTGGGGGGAGGGGGGGTGCACTCTCACCCTCAAAATTTCAGAAGAAAAAGTTATTTCTAGGAATTTCCTTACAGAGCCAAGGAGGTGCATTATGTAGTATACAAGGGGTAAAGTAGGTGGTCTTCTTTTAATATATGTTCTCCCAGAATAATTTTTTCTGTTAGAAATAAATCAGTTCTTATGGTCTACAGTAGTTCAAAATATTAATTTTGTTCCATTGTAGCTTTAATTTAGAATAACACATTTTAACACTCTTTCTGTTTTAAAACCCTTATGAATATCACATTTCGTAATTTTTACTTTTTGTTATTGTACTAATGCAGTAGTAGGATTTTAATATTGCTACAAGGGAATACCTGATATAAATAACAGTTGAATTAATGGGTGGAAAATAAATATTAATGAACGTATGTTTTATTGTTAAAAACATAAACCGTTTATACTGAGACAAACGAATATCACTTTGAAAAGTTTTACAAAATGTCATATAATTTTTTTTCTGAATTTATAAATTAGACTGTAATTGATAAGACCTTTAAATACTTGGAGTATAAAGGTAATTTCTCAAGATAATTCAGTAATTTACTTATAAAATATAACTTCAAATACTGACAAAATAAATATAGTATTTAGTTAAATTTTATATTTAAACAAAGGAATGAGCCTAGTGTGGTGCAGTAAAATGGCAAAAAGAACTTTAAAGATTAATTAAAGAAACATCTTTAATTAATCTTAGAACATGGCCGAAATTTATCGTATTCGTACAGCATTCTTACACATTGCGTTGTGTGCCGCTGATAACTCTCCAATTTCATCTTTAGCGCGAATTCTGTAAAATAATATCAATTAACATACTACTAAATTGATTGCACTATTTTAACTTTAAAATAAAACTATTTATTAACAACATGGATCTACTAATAACTCAATTACAACAATGTTTACAATTAAATATGCCGGAGCGAGAGAATGTGAGACCATTAAAATGTAGTTATCAAAAGGGTTCAATGACCTGCATACAATAGTAGTGGGGCACATACCTTCTGGTTGCATTTTGATATTCTGTGTCGTCTGAAGCAATGTTGGCTATTGCAGCCAGCCATAAATATTGAACGTAAAGCTGTCTCACTTAAAACTGGAGTGAGATCTATTTCTGGTCTCACACCTAGTACAACTAAGTTATATTCTAAAAGTGTTCAATGACATTGTCAGATGTGAAGAATAGTCGGATATGCATATTTTACATGAACAAACAAATCTCTGTTTTCACTCTCGTCCTATATCTTAGAAACTAAAAGTGGTGGTAGGTTAGCTCTTCAATTTTCGAACAAATAGTATGTTCAGACATAATGATCTTAATTTCGTTTGTTTTTTCTCAGCCACATTTTTCTCTCGATAGGTCGAACATAGTAGAAACTTTTTTATATAAAAATTCCACATTTTCACAACTTCTAAAGAATTCTGCTTAGTTTTACAGATAAACTATCATTTAAGTTTACATAATAAATCTTATTGGACCTGTATATTTAATTAATCTCAAGAACACATATTTATACGAATGCATATACAATTAAATTCCTTACATCCTTTATTTTGGGCATATTTTCTAATCATTATTTGACATCTATGTTTTGCAAATATTGCTGAAGGTCCCCAATAAAAATTTGATATGGACAATGCTTGACTTTTCTAATAAAATGCAATAAATGTACTCCTTTTACAGTCAAAAATAATGAGATCCACGGTATTGTGTTTTTACCTTTGAATTGTACATTTGGCAAGTTTTGGATGACGATATGTAATACTATTTCAAGGTACCCAATTAACTTATATTTCACACAATTCTAAAATATTAATTATCAATATTGATAGGTGCAGTCCATATAATAAAATATTTTTGTAATACATAATTCATCAATTAGGCGTCATTTTCATTAATTTAGCGTCATTTTTAAAATTTTGACGAAATCTTCGTCAAACTGGAGCGAAATATCGCCAAGTTGATGATATTTTGCAAGATGAATCGTCAAGTTTGCCGAATACATCACTGTTACAATGAAACGGAGAGAAGAGCATTTCTTATATACTAGAATGCATGCTCGTCATATAATGGAAATCAGAATTTTCGAAACATTACTTCTCATTTGGCGGCAAGTTCATCAATTTGGTAGCATTTTTGTCAGTTTCGAAACATTTTAAAAAATCGCCAAGTTGGCGGCATCTCACTAAGTTTCTCGCCAAGAGTTATGGACAGACTGATAAAGAAATGGGTAATTCTTATGGTCTATTCTTATGTTCTTTCCAAGATATTGAACTTTCATCAATTAGTCTTCATTTCATCGATTTAGTATCAGTTTCATCAATTTTAGAAATTTTTATCAATTGGGTGACACTTTAATCAATTTGGCAACATTTGACAAAGTCACAAAGTTGGAAATATTGCAACACATTCGTCACCAAATATTTATCCAAACGTTACGGATAGAAAAATAGGTTATTCTTATAGAACTCGTAGATTCTTATATTTTTTCCAAGATATTGAATTTGCAAGATCATTGATTTAGCGTTATTTTTATCAATTTGACGATATTTCCTTTACTTTGACAATATCTAAATAAGTCGCCAAGACGGAGACGTGCATCCGAATTCGTCGTCAAAATATGGCCAAGCGTTATGGACAGAGAAATAAGTTATTATTATATCAGATAAATGACTGTTGGTGTAAAACTACAAAAGTATTATCCAAAGTATGATTTCCCATGAATGGAACTATCTAGATCCACGAGAATTGTGTCATCAAATTTATCGCATGGTATTAAATATGAAAAGTGAACATATTTAATAATAGTCAATATTTTTTTATTTCATGTGATTTTTTGATAAATTTATTTGAAAAATAAGCAATATCTTAAGATCGGTTCATGCTGGCGTTCTAAAAATTATGTAATTTTTTATTAGAAAACGATTGATATAAGAGGTTACTATTTCCTGAACTTTATTAAAGATTTTGATTTTTTTATGATATTTTCAAAAATTCACTCTAAAATTTAGTAGGGTTTTGGACATTCGATTGCGTTTAAAAACAACAGGCTTCCAGTCTTTCCCGATTGTGATTTTTGTACAAAATGTTTTTCGAATGGCTCGATTCATTCATCATATCGTCTCTACTGACACACACCCGCACATACACAGACACACACACGAACAAACACATACAAACACACACACACACGCACATACACACGCACACACATACACACGCACGCACATTCACACGCACACACAGATACGCGCACACACACACACGCACATACACACGCACACACGCACATACATACACACACACACACGCAAACACACGTACATCACCTCAAAAACATGTTATTAAGGGATGCTTGAAACGTGCTCTCTCGTCGGAAACTCGAATTAGAATTTTCGATCCCGTCACAATATTTTCTTTATACATTATAATATGTATATAAGGAAAATAATGCCAACATTTTAACCTTCATACGTTGTTCAAATTTAGTATAGACCTAAGGTGTTCGGGTCAAAAATGACCCATGGTGTAATTTTCAATATTATTGAATTGAAGTCACACTTTATAAATAATAGTAATGTAAATATATAATATATGTAATGTAAATATATAATATATAAATCGTATATATAAATGTGACGCAATATGTAAATATAACATATAATGTAATTCAATCATGCATTCCTGCAAATCACTGTAAACTTTCAAATATAATACAATGAAGTATTTTACCTGTATTTATTACATATATTTATTTTTATATACATATTTTAGAACATTCGTTTGATGAAAGTAAAATTACACAGTACAGACTAAATATGTGTGAAATATTTAGCTTACCGTTAACAATACAAGTCTGGAAGTTGTTCCGTTTATATACAATTGTTACACAGTTGAATGAAATGTTTCTTACAAGTGAACTGTCCACATTTGAAGCACCTTACATAACTTTCGTCGTCAGTCTGTGGGCACAAGTGACATCTTCCCCTTTTGCCAGCAGTTGCTACACTTCCTGATGTTTCAGGTCGGGATTCAGGTTGTCCTGAGTTTCGAATATTCACCGCCAATTCTCGGGCTGCCCTTGCTCTTGGCAGCTGTTTTCTTCCGTCAATGTGGCGGGTTACCAAAGGCATGCCAAGCTTCTCAATGAAGATTCTCCTTTTGCGAAATGACCTCATCGTCCATGCTGGATTGATCTTGATAAACAATAGGAATGCATTATACTCGGAAATGTGCAGGATGTTGGAGAAAACTATAATGGGCCATCTATTTGTCTTCCTCCGACAGGAATAGTGGGAGACCAGTTTATCTAACGTGTCTACCCCTCCTTTGGTGCTGTTATAGTCCAAAATGATTTGAGATTACTTTGTGTCAGTGTCTACTATTTTACTGTCAAGGTGATGAGTGCTCTGGAGAACCACACACTTGCCTCTCTTCGGGATGTACGATACAAGAGCTGTATCCTTCGTGAATGCAAAAATAGATGTGTAGTTTGGGACCCCTTTTGCAAGCAACTGTGGAGGAATTGTTGGCTTATTCTTTCTCATTGTTCCAATCATTGTCAGTTTTTTTTTTCAGAAGAAGCTGTTCAAGTTCATACGACGTGAAAAAGTTATCACATATTACATTATGTTCATTCAAACCTTGAACTAGATCGTTGACAACCCTGAGACCTTGGTTTCGTTCTGGTTTCAGAACCAGACTTCTTTTCAAGGTAGGGATGTATATTCCAGACATAATTGGTAGCGTTATCACAAAGTACCCAAAATTTTATGCCGTACATGGCTGGTTTCATGCTTATGTACTGGCGGAATGAGCACCTTCCTTGGAAAGCTACCAGTTGCTCATCCACAGTAACGTACATTTCAGGGTTATACAATTGTCACAGCAATAATAATTAATAGGGGCATTATCACAGTAATAATAATTGAATAATATATTGGATTTTATATATTTTATTTTTCCTATGCACTAAAAATTCAACACGGGTCAAAATTGACCCGAACGACTTATGTGTTACAATTTTTACTGTTAAAAAACTACCATTTGAAAAGAAAATTACACATAACTGAATATTTACTATGACTATGAAAACAAAGTCACAAAATATTTTTGAAAAATTCCCAAAAATATAATAGATCTATACGAAATAAATTTGATATGGGTCAAAAAAGACCCGAACACTGCAGGAAGGTTAACATAGTCATTTCGTTTTGCATACATAAATTGAACAAATTTACCAGAATTTTATATGATTATAAAGTAAGTGTAAAGTAGACAGATTTAATGAAAATATAGAGATGTTCATAAATTATGAATTAAATGTTTAGATACTCAGAAAACAAAGTTTGTATATAGCTTATACAGAAATATTCCTTTATAAGTAGATTTTACTAACAGTGAAACACGTCAACGTTATGCATTTGGGAAAATGTCTAACAAAAATGGAAAATTATTTATTAAAAGAATGTTTTAAACCGCAGTATACGTTACCACAATAGCCCGTGAACAAGTCACAAACTCATCTGTTTTCGAAATGCTATCGCCATTGGCCCGGTAGCCGATCATGCCTTTCACTCCGTCTATTAAATCATGTTGTTTACTCATTACATCCACCATTGTTATACAATAAAGTTGCCGATATCCCACCTTATATACACACGAAGATTGACCTTGCCATATGCATTCTCTCTCTGGCTATACGACCTTGACGTCAGAGGTAGGAGGTGGTCATAATAATGACACGATGCTGTGAGTGTATATATATATATATATATATATATATAGGGTCTTTCAAAAGTCCGCATAAACTTTAAAAATTCATTAAACATCGAAAAATCATCGCATTGAGATACGGTTTGTACCATAATTATTGCCAGGATGGAGTTTTTTTTTATATGAAAAACTTTTGTAGTTTAAAAAATCACATATAGGTGGCGCTTACCCGAATACATCTTCCAGACGTATGTAAATGAGGCTGTTATAAAAGATCCTTAGTGCTCAGTAGATTCTTCATTTGATTCATTAATAAAGGGTGCAATGAAGAAGTTTTTGCGAGAATGTTAACTTTGATTGAGAAAGTCTTGTTAGTGAAGCTGTATTACGTGAGCGGAGAATCAGCATCAGATGCTTTGTGAAAATTCCGGTTTGGGAAAAATCTAAAGAAAGGAAAAGGTCCTATCACCTGTTCTGGGTTACTGAAGCTTGTCACACGATTTGAAGAAACTGGATGTCTGGAGGATCGTCTACGAAGTGGAAGACCATCGTTAACGGACTCCCGTGCCAGTGCTGTGGTATCTGAAATTGAAAACCTAGCAACTGAAACAGCGGCTAGGGCTAGCAGCGCTTCTGAAGCTGCAAGGCGATTGGATATTCCTGTATCCTCGGTATGGCGGATCCTTCACGGTATCTTAAATCTGTATCCTTACAAATTACAATCACTCCATCAGCTTTTACCGGTAGATACCGCACAGCGAGAAACGTTTGCTAAAAAGGCTATGTCAAAAATCGCAAACGAACCACAGTGGTTATTTAATGTGTTATGGACAGACGAGTTCCCCTTTTCACTGAATGGAAATGTGAACACACACAACTGTCGTATATGGGCGACTTCTAATGCACGTGAGTACATAGAGCAGCCACTTCATTAACCACGAGTGACAGTTTGGTGTGGCTTCACAGGCTCTCACATTCTGGGACCCTTTTTCTTCGAGGAGTTTAGCTCAAGTACTGGTTGGAA
This sequence comes from Amaurobius ferox, assembly GCA_951213105.1. NCBI lineage: Eukaryota > Metazoa > Arthropoda > Arachnida > Araneae > Amaurobiidae > Amaurobius > Amaurobius ferox. Next base: position 120,908,809 of record OX578136.1, read on the forward strand.
AACTTGCACAGTAAACGCACAGCGTTTGACTCTTCTGCATGAACAAGTCGTGACGTCTTTACGAGAGCGAAATATGATATCTACTGTAACATTTATGCAAGATGGAGCACCAACTCACATCGCAACTCCAGTAAAGAAGTTTCTGATTGACACCTTCGAAGAAGACAGACTTATCAGTAGACATTGCAAGATCCCATGGCCTCCTTGGTCCCCATATTTGACACCAGTTGATTTTTGGTTGTGGGGGTATTTTGAGCCACGAGTTTATCAATCACGCCCTTCCACATTGTCGGAACTAAAACACTCCATTCGTTGTGAAGTGAGTTTCATCCATCCAGACATGCTGCATTCAGCAGTTACGACTGTTTTCACTCGCCTGAATTGTGCCATACCTTGTGGAGGAGGACATGTCGAACACATGATGCTATAATAAAGGTACGGAACGTACGATAAGTTATTTTCTTTGTCTTTCCAATGCGTTCAGCGCCACCTATAGGTGATTTTTTAAACTACAAAATGTTTTCCCGACAAAAAAAAACCCGTCCTGATAATACTTATGGTATAAACGGTATCTCAATGCGATGATTTTTCAATTTTTAATGAATTTTTAAAGTTTATACGGACTTTTGAAAGACCCTGTATATACTATACAATTACTTTTATCTCTCTTTTAGACCTCATCTCTAAAAGTACTAGTAATAGTTAAACTTTCAGACAAAATGCCATTTAAATACTTAAACAGGAAAGTAATAGAATCCAGATAATTAATTAAACCCATTGTCAAAACGTCAAATTATATGTACTTTCATGAAGGTTTTTAGTCTGGACATAGTTTGTAAACTTTTCTGTGGCTGAGATTTGCTGCAATAGTTTAACCGAAGTTCTAATTAGGTTTATAAATCTAGTAACCAGAAATATTTTAATTCCTCAAGTTATATAAATTTATTTGAATTTATCAATATAATAATGTCAGGATGAATAAAAAAGACTGGAAGGTGGTTGAGATAATATTATTTTAATATTTAATAGTAGTATTTTTTTAGATTCAAGCATAAACATTATGCAGTTTGAAACTTTAATACTTGTTTAGCCTTGACAATAATTTATAAATAATATGTGTAAAGGAAAGGGATTGCTTAGAGTCAAAACCTAACTGTTGGGTATTAATAGATTTACAGGGAATAGGTTTCTCTAAAATCGAAAAAACAGTTTTTCATATTGTGTCTCTGTCAGTGAATCTGAGAACATATCTTTAAAAATATGAGCAATTCAAATGCAATTTGTTGCGATTACTTTTAAAGACCTTAAAAGTTTTTTTAACTTTCAGCAAAATCAATAATTTTAATAAGCAAACATATGCTTCAGTGTAAAAAAATATGCAACAAACCTAAAATTTTGACATCAATAATATACATCCATTTGGTGAATGAATTTTTCTAAGTTGTGAATATATACTTAATTTTAATTAATATAATTTACCAAATATGCCTGCTTGTTAGTTTACTTGTTATTTTGCTTGTTACTAATTTCAATTAACAAGCATGTCGTTTTAAACCGACATGCATATAGAAACGTTTCAGTTCAAGCAATCGGTAGTTCTAAAATTGTGCTAAAATTCGTATTTTAGATAAACTGCTGCGTAACTTCTTGTAGGAAGGAATATAGTACGAGCCGATTAAATAAGTAAATCTTAGAGCAGGGCGAAATGCAGATATATACTTTCCTCCGTTTATAATAGACATCTACTGAAATCTTTGCTAACGAAGTTTTGGGATAACGCTTCCTAGGAGCACGCGATTAATGTAATAAATGGTGTAACGAAGCTGATTTTACCCCAATATTTCAGGTGTAAATTGCATATAAATTTGGCGAAGATTACGAAGATTGTAATTATAGGATGAGTGTGAATTATGAAATTTGAAAGAAAATGTACAGTCATAAATATTATATGCTGTTACATGCCTGGATATAGACATCGACTTTTAGATATGCAACCTAATTTAGGTATTCTTCACAAGGTCATTGTAGTGTAGTAGATAACAAGTCTGGGTGTAATCCAGTCAACCCGAGTTCGAACTCTGGCTCTATTAGCTATTTATTATTTAGGAATCTAGTTGTACACCTTTAGTAACGACATAAATATTTTATTAAATTTATAAACAAGTTTCAAAAGCAGAAAATAGAAATTTTTCTTCGTGATAAATAAATGCAGTCACTACAATAAAGATAAGGAACTTTGTGGCAACAGGATGCTGTTCACCTAATCCAGGTTATTCCTATATTATTATTCCGTCAGCTAAAATACCCCTAATGAATGTCCCTATTAATATATTTCCCTAATTTTGTATTTGAAACCAGTTTCCCAATATGTCGTTGTAGGGCAGAGCAGTAGACGCGAAGCGCCATCACTATCCATTCTCTGATGTCCTCATCATTCTTTGATACTATTTCAGCGACCAATAAGGCGGTTTCTAAATTTTCGATTTACAAGTATTTTTAGCCCAAGACTCACAATGTAGCATTTTAATACACAACTGGGTTTAGACAGCTTAGAGGCTTGGCACAGATCTGGATTGATTTAATCTATTTAGCAGTTTATGGTGTTGTTAATGATATGGATTTATTCCTGTTCTCAAGTTATTTTAGATATTACAGAAAATAGGTCTTCCGAGTTTTCGGTTATTCTAAATTTTGAACAGAGCGGAGTATTTTGCGACATTTAGCCTTTCAATGATCATAATAATTGAAAATTAGTTTGTTGGGAACGGTTAGAAATTGACCAAAAATATTTAGTGTTTATTTTTTAATTGGGGCTCGTATGGCTTTGATTTTAAAATATCACTTCATGGTCAAGTTTTTTTAAGTTAGGGGTTTCCCTAAGGTTGCTAATAATCCTATTTTGCTCTGATTCTAAATCGTCTATTTGAGCTTTAATGGTATATCTCCATACCAACGACGCATAGACTATTATGGGGTGGATGACCGATATATATTTTTGTTTCCCTGTCGCTCTTGACACCAGTTTCTTACGAACATATCCTCTAGAATCGTGGGTGTATACACAAGATACAGAAATGAGTCCAATTTTCTGAATAACTTTCGTTTATTCACAAGCACAAAGTAAACAGGAACAATATACAATCAAACAGCACTGAAATGCTCCACTAATTTCACAGAATAAGTGATAATATTTACAAAATAGAGACGAAAATAATTTTTACAAAACAATTGCTACTATTCTCAAAACATTGACAAAAGTCACAGTTCAATGCAGTTCGTAGACTGTCAACTCGTCAACTGGACTCTTCAATTCAGTGATGACTCCTATTTATAGTCTCTCTATAGAAACTTCTGGAAATTTTACAGAATAATTGTTCTATGGAGAAGTTTCTGGAATATTCCGGAAGTCACCAAATGTCGCCAAATTGGCAATAAATCGCTAAATCTGGAAATCCTTAGTCTAACTAGGAAACCCTGGGATCATGTCATCTTCACGTCGTGCTGACGTCATGCACTGTGTTTACTTCACCTGACCTTTGAGATAGACGAAAGAGGAGGCGCCAAAGGGAGTATTGCGCGTTCGCAACAATATATAGTACTACTCTGGGTTAGAAGATAAGATTTACATTTACTATTTGTGGATAGATCATACCAGTTGCCATATGGACTTTCTTGATGACATTTTATATGCAAGTTCCAGTGAAGTGGGAGTCTAGATTTACGCCTATGTATTTGGATGATATATCCGCGTGAAAAAGCATGATTATTTATATAAATGGGCGACAGGATTTCAACACATGAGATAAATAAATCCAGTGACATTACACTTATGTTTGTTTTTAAAAATAAGTCTAATGCTTTGACAATCGGGCTCAACTCCAATGCGTTATGGAGTGGCCGGGTGTGATTAGGGTCGCCCTAGCCCTATTTCTTAAAGCCATTTAGCTATTCTTTTCAGTTTCGAATGTGATTACTATACTTTTATCAAACTTCAGTTTTTAGTTTCTAAAATCACAGATTATAAAATCGAACCTGAATTAATTTTTGGTGTAATTTATAATTAAAATTAAAAAAACTTGGCCTTGAGCTAAAAACTCTAAACTTGGGCTAAATTTATGGGGGGCTATTTTAAGGCTATCCACAAAATGTCATCGAATTCGGTTCAGACGTTCTCCCGTGATGATGGGACAAATGAAATTATCGTTTTTTAATAATATCTCGAGAACCACTGATTGTAGAAACTCCAAACAGAGACTAAATTTTAAGTGGAGCAATTTCCAGGCCACCCACAGAATTTCATCAAATTCAGTTCAGCCGTTCTTTCGTGATGACAGGACAAACAGGCAGACAGACAGCCAGACAGATTTTCAATTTCATTTATATAGATAATGTAAAAATCAATAACTGGTCTGAATAAATTGACTTTATCCAGTTACTTTAGAAACGGATTTAAATGAATTTTATTTTAATTTTAAAAAATAACAAATACACACAACAATTTTTCGGGATTGGGAGTTATACCTGCTTCACGCAACAGATTTGCTTTCTTTTCAAATCACAACAGAGAACAAATCCATATCTTTAATAAAATAATTACTTGTAACTCACATTCCCATAAATAGCGTCGATTAGGGCCAAGAATGTAAGCAATAACGCGAAAGTTAAAGTCCTATTCGTCTACCCTAAATTGCACAAGTTTGACAGAATTTCCCACTTTTGACAACTTATACACTCCGACACAGCGGAAATTCCTTTAAATCAGAGCGCTGTAAATTAACTTGATTATAAATTCTTTCGAAACAGGAAATTCAAAAGATTTTGAGAATTAATTAAACTCATGAGACAAACGGATATGTTAAAAGTTATTTAACTTTCCTCTTGTTTTGGATACTGAATGTGCTTGGTGAAGGCTCTTATTTGAAAATAGTACGGCTTGGTGAAAATGTATTTAGAATAAATGTTTAGATGTCAGTATGCAAAGCAAATTGATGTATCCAATGCACGATTTACTCTACAGATGAACAACATTTGGTGTACGACAACAAAATTAGCTCTTTCTGTTTTGTAGGTCTTTCTGAATACACTGGTCGGATTTTTTTCTTATCAAAATTCCTGCCACATATTATTGTCAGCATCCATGTTGGTTCTTACAGCCCTTCTGCGCTGAGTCAAAATATGACAACGAAACGGCTCTATTACTCACTGTTAAGGAACAAGATATTAAATAAGAAAACAAACTTTTTTCAAATGTAAAAATGACTATTTTCATAGAAATGGTCTGAAACACATACTTTTTGTTGAAAATTAGCATAATTTGAAAGTATATTTTCAAAGATATAAGTAGTTTATGACATTCGTATTAAAGGAGTACAATAAGGAATTAATGTTTTTTTATTGTTTAGATATAGACTATATAGGAAAGATGTAGTGAAACACCGGTCTATGACCATTCGTAACACATAACTATGGATTTTGTAACACTACCAGCAGTTTAATTATAATCTAAACAATACACTGAAAGAAAAATAACAATATAGCTATATTAATTAAACTGTAGATGACTTTCAATGCATTTGCACATTACTGTTTGTGAGCATGTTATCAACTAAAGTATATCATAAATATTTTGAAGAGAAAATTGGTTCCGACAACTGAAATCAATCGGTTTATTCTTTCCAGAGATATCACGCCCACTAAAAGGGGAGTAAACATTCTAATATATTGAGGACGGCTTGTGATAAATATTTCAATAATTTCAATTCATGTCTGATTAAAATACTTACAGACAGTATCTATTTTTGATAAAAATGATTATATTTAATTATATAACTTTATTATTCATCATTACGTCATGGTACCGTAATTTTCCCAAACAGCAGTACATGCTACTATCGAGAATCTGTCAGACCAAAAATATAATTTTAAAATATTTCTCGAATGAAAATATTCAACACCATAAATTTTATTTGCTTTCAGCTGTTTATGCAATAGAGATGCAAATCTCGAATTCGAAAATTTTAGTGAAATTATACATTCTCTATACTATATTAGATAGTATAAGAAAGTAAATATATATATATTTGGCATTGTACATCCATATATATCCAGCAGTTGATAAAAACATAATTCAATGATGTGGAATTTTATTCCAAAAATATATTACCACCCATACGTTAAATTTCCACATTTTATTCATATATTGATCTCGTTTTCAAAAAATTACTAACAAACTTGCTACTCGTGTTTAAAAAATGAATAGTAAATATATGTTTCTGATATAAATTGCATGTTTTCAATTAGTCGATTCCTATCAATTTGTTATATACTATCAATCATAATTTAAAATTTCCGTAAAGTTTTGCAACTCCAATTTTACACCGGAAGAATAACGCCCACTATCTGAAGTTCTTTTCCCCTCAAAATCTTATTGAACAACAATGCTCTCACAGTTAGCCACACCCACAAAATAACTTCCATGATCGCGGAGGAAAATAATTTGTTCATATACTTTGTGGAACAAAGGCGGTGACTGTTTGAGTTGCCAGATGCTCCCTTTCGTGCAGAAATGTTTTCTCGGAGATTAGCATCAAATTGTTCACAACATGGACTGACAACAGATGTCGTTTCCCTGGAAACTACGCTAAAAGAGCTGTCTTGTAAAGTTCAAGAGTTTTACAATAACATTAGAGCGTTTCGTCGAAGTGCACGACGAATGAATTTCTTAAAGTTGTTTGAGCGTCGAAAAGACATGCAATTATATAATTTGTTTTGACCCTAATGTGCATTTCGGAAACAAGTTTTGAATTGTTGTATTCATGTTGATGTCGTTTATGATTTTTTAAATTGACTTACATGACAACATAATCGTCTAAACAATGCATTTATTTTAAAAATGCAAATTATAGAATGTATTAGTGACTTTTAAATCACTACTTAAAATTTATATAGAATATTTTGAGATATTGTCTCTTATTATGTTATATATTTAAATAATAATTTCTAGAGATAAATATCATTTGTTTGATTTTAACTACTCTTGAAATTATCTGCCATTTTACTGATGTTTTAAAGAGTTTTAATTAAAGTTGACTCACTATAAATACATACTCGTATATGTAATGTGGCAATGTGAAAATATATTAAAGAAATACATTACGAAAGATATTAAAAAAATGCTATTTGGCATTTTCAAACAGTGAATAAATTCAAACATTTAAAGCGACACTGAGTGACACTTTGGTAGATAAATACTGTAGATTTAAACACAATCCACTATTGATTCTATAGAAGCTCATGCTACTAGTATTTTGGATTTGGACTAGTTCAAACTACGTCAAGTGGGATAACGAAGAAGAAGATATATATCTTCAATCTGAATGCTTAAATATATAATCGAGTATAATAGGCTTTTAAAATACTACGCTTAACGCATATTGAGATATAAAGAGATATAGAACGTAGTTCATTCTTTGATTTGTCAATTTTGTGTGATAGGAAAAGATAATGTAACTTTAGAGTGAAAAAAATATCCCAATGCTTATAATTCTAATATAAATTTTTATGTTTTTAAATCTGCAATACTTATCTACAATATGCGCACAATAGAAATCTAACCATTAAGTTTAAGAGACAAAGAGAAACGGAGATTGTTTAATTCTCGGATGTGACAATGTTATGTGTGATAGGATAATACAGCTTCGGTGTGAAAAAAATCTTCCAATGCACATAATTGCTAAATATGTTTTTAAATATTGTTCATATTTTGTAAATGGTTTATATCAAACGACCATGTCTTACAATTTTAATTCCATCTTACTTGATTTAAACATAGCCTATTATTATCTCAAAATGAGTGTCAAAGAGTGGTTCTATAAATGGCTATTAAACTAATATTTTAAGCACATGGCATTCAAGATGGACCAAATATACTGCTAATTGCATACATGATCCTTCAAAATGGTTTTATGTATCGTTCAGATTTCTGATTAATACCATCATTTGACTTTAACTCCATAATCACAGTAAATTCTGTCAAACACGTATAATTTGCCGATGGGACATAAGGGCTCTGCAAATGCACCATGTTACACGATTTATAATCCTAATCAAGGCTTTTCAGGAACACACTGTTTGCAAATAACCCCGCCTGTTAAAGTTGTAGAAGATGCTCTGATCAAAGACCCGGATGAAAATGAATCTTTATTTATTGAATGTATATATTAGCCGTGTTTCAGATTTTAATTAATTAGCAGCTTGTAATGAATTTCTCAGTTCCAATTGGTTTAAGAAGAGCTAATATTAGTGTCTAGTTTAATTAGATTGACGAACCGACTAATGATATAAGTTGTGTGAAAACTTGCAGATTTCAATACATCTGGCATAATATGCATTAACAGTTGTGTTTACTAATTTAAAGTAATTTCCCAAGAAGTAATTATTTTAATGAGAATATTTATTTACTGATGCTTACGGGTCAGCATGTATATAATATCTAGTAATAAGTACTGATTTTAGTATATTTCACAGCAGACTTTCTAATAAATATTAAAACAAAATGTGTGATTTATTCTTGAAAATCATTCAACTGTAAATTCTCGAAAAAGACAAAATGCATTATTTTAACTAAAGATTTTTAGTGTGCGTTAATCACATTCATATCATCTTATTGCTATTGGGTAGTATTGGATCTCTACACATATACGGGTGGCAATTCGGATCTCTTAACGTGCATATAACTTCAACTAGTCATTTCACCCAGGCGAAATGACTAGCTGTCTTGTCAACTGCGAAACTCGCAATGCATATCTAATGGATAGTATTTCTGCTTTTACTAGAAGCTGAATCTAAATTACATATAGCCCCAACAAGTTCTAAAAATTAAAACTATGTAGATATGTATCCCGTCAAATACTGGCTAGCTCACATGATTCATATTTTAGCTACTGTAAGACCAGTAACAAGACGAAATCACCATGGCCCCATAACATAAAGTAATTAATATACAACGTCCAGACAAAAGCTATTATTGTAAGTCAGCCTTGAAAATAAGAGATTTGGTCATAACAACTATACACAATCCAAATAAAAAAATACATTACTACATAAGCAAACAATTAAAGGTACATATCCTAGATAGGTCATTTAATCAAATAAATCCATCCTATAAGACGTACAAATGTTAAAAGGCTCTTTCGGGTATGGCTATACCCTTCATCAGTGGCTATATGAAAAATTACTGTGGAATCAAGCTCATATGTAGATCGGCAGACAAATTTGCATAAATTAGCTACGGAATAATGATAATATAAACCGGCTATTGAAGAGTAATCAATTACAGAATTACAATAGTAAGTGTTATAAACGGGGCATTTTAAATTGAAACAAATATTAAATACAAATACAAAGAAAGACAATGAAAAATATCCAAATTGCAGCCAAGCATAAATTACAATATACTGAAAAGTCACAGATAACTGTGTAGAGGTTTGACCACACATAGAGCTGAGAACGAGTCGCCAAGGATAACTTGAAATTTCAACAGGATCAAACTTACAAATGGAATCACGGTAGATATAAATAAACATGGATTCATAAAGAAGAATATTGCAACGAATTAAATAGAAAGTTTTTTTAAAAAAAGGGTCGACAGTTATCATTAACAACACATTGGGCAAGAGCTGTACAAAGTTTACCATCCTTGACGTCACGAGAATGTTCATCTAATAGGATACCAACAGTACGTTTAGTACTACCATTGTAAAACTTGTCATTATCAGGCGTTAAAATGAGTACAACGTACACCTTAGCTTGACTTTTAAAGTTATCTATATCCCTAAACTTTTCAGTACGAAAGTGATTGAACAAGTTAGTAATATTTGAGTGAGTTTAACACTAAATTCATGGCAAAATTGAATGAGAGTACGAAAAATCTTCGGATGTGATACGGAAGACTAGCTTTATACGGCATAAGGTCAACAACTGCAACAAGTTTAGTATCTGGTTGAATAAATTTACGGCGAGTATGAGCGAATATTTTATAAATAAACTCAAAGGAATAAACGGATTCATGGCCAAGATTAAAGATAAAGTTCATTTTATTAGTTAAAGCCGAAAAACTAATGAAGTAATGAAATTAACTTTATGTATATTTCTCAAGAATTTAACTAAATGTCTATTTCTCAAGAAATTAACTAAAGGTCTATTCCTAAAGATCGGCTATGAATAGAGTTTAGATGGTGGATGATATGGATTCAGTGTGAGATTCCTAAAAAGTACGGGTTTAACTAAGGATCTGCATCTCCCGATTAAAAAAAATAATTTTCTTGAAACATCTGTATTTCAAAACTGGATGTTGATATATATTTAAAAGTAAGTGATATAGGTTAAACATTAAATTCCAGAATATGTGTAATTTCCATTTCTCCTTCTGGGGATCCAGTTTTTTTTTTCAAAAGTGACTAAATGGAAGAAGTGTACAGAAAAATACAAAAATATTTAACAGTTTCTTCGAAAATAAAGTGTACACCCCCGTTTGCTTTCACCTGAAATCTATTTTATATGTTTTTTGTTGTAGTTACCATAAAACCCGATATTAATATATTCTATTTTACTGAAAAAAATGAAGAACATTTCAAATTTGCACATTTCAGATATTACTATTTTATATGCGAAAATTTCTATTTGAATTTTACTTTACATCGAACAGATAACTAATCTCATACAAACACAGCTCAATAACCAATTATTCTTCAGTATTGGAATTTTAAGTTTTCGTATGTAATACAGAATGAAATTTTAATAAAATGCAGTAGCAATTTTACATTGTGTCTGTATATAAATAAGATAAACAATAATCTTAACAAAAATCTACAAACAGAACAATATCAGAAAACGAATTTAAAATTCAGAAATCCTGAAGTAAACAATGAAAAATAAGGCAAGACAATCCAAAGAACGTAAAAACTTTAAATGCGATACTGAATTATATATTAACTTATATATCCAGATCCCAGGAATTCCGCATAATAGATTTTTAGAAGAAATATCCCGGAAAACTTTTAATGAATTATAAGAATATGCGTGCTTTCTAAATTAGCGGACTGAAAAGTTGTCTCTCCTTTTTATCATGAACTTATAAATAAATAATTTTAGAAATTCGAAAAAAAAAAATCTTGTGCTCAGTGTAACTTTTCATAAGCTTCAGACAAATACTAGTATTCCAGATTTACATGCATGTTTCTTAACTTCAAAGTTATTGCTGGTTGTAAAATTTTTTTCCATGCGAATAAAGGTAAGGCGTTAAAATTCCATACAGAGAATACGCTAAAATTTCTTGAGCGTATAATGAACATACCGCTGAGGTAATATAAATCCCAATTTTTATGTGTAAGATGAAAGGGACATTGAATTAAATAATATTTATTTCAATTGTAATCTTACAGAAATAAATTGCCATTGTTATTCAAATTGGCACACCAACAATAAAGAATACTTTAAAAAAATATACATTCATTTCACCTTTCAATTTATATGTATCTCTGTGTTTCTGCATTCTGTTCTACAGATAGGAAAAACTTACTTATCATTTATTCATAATTAGGGATTTTTAATTTAAAAAATCAAAAATACTTAAACTAAACATTACGCCTTCCGGTTATGTCATATAAAAACAGATGGTACTTTATTGATACTATTGACACCTACATATAATTAGCAAATTTATATTGTATTTTAAATTTTGTTTTCATACACCCATTATGCATGGCCTTTTCTCTTCGTTTTAGACAGTCCGACCTGCCCAACGGTGTAAAGTATCTATTTGGATGACCAGGAAGTGCCACCCACCCAATTTAGACCGGAATGCAGTAGGAGGAAGACATCCACAAGAACCGTACCCTACTTAACCTACCACCAACTTCTTAGATGGATTTAAGGACGTACATGTTTAACGTGATCGTACTCTGCGTGAAAACGGCGGCAGTTTGGGCAGATGCGGGAATTGTGCCGATGGATGTGCCGATGGTTTGATGCGGAAATTAAATTTGGTAGGTCAGCATAATAATGTTAAGCAAAAGACATATCTAGCTCTAGGTATTTAATACTGCCTTATGAACATTCTCTATCTTATTTTCCCTCCTACTGAGTTATCAATTACAAAACGAAGTTGGTTGTTGGGTAAGAAATGAGGCGTGCAAATTAAAAGTTGAAAGGAAGAGTGATAAGAAAGTTTGTTGCGGAAATTGTGTTGCTAAACAAGGGACATAAGAAGAACGTCTGACAGATTTTGAATCCTTTGTTGGAATTCCTCCTGACGCCATATCAATGCATGATTTCAAGATGTGGATCCTGGTAATAAAAGATCAAATAGGCAAAAAGCTCTTGAAATCCCCCCCCCCATTTGAGATATTTACGCCTATACAACATATACTTGTCTAGTTCTTGCCTATTCCAATATATTCCCAAAATAATTTATTAAAATATAAAACCACATCGTTGATGATATATTTTTCACGTCAGTCCCCTTTTAACTTTTAAGTATTATACTACTACAATCTTTATGTCAATTATTTTAGTCATATATTTTCTTAGCTTTGTTTATATTTCACATATATTATTAATAATATATGTATTTACATATATTATTAATAATGTATGTATTTACATATATTATTTTACATATATTATTAATATATTATGTTTTCTTTTTAGAATGTTTAATTTAAAAGAGAACTTAGTTTGGCCAATTCTGTAGGTTTTAATTCTGTAACTCTTAATAGAAATGGTGTTTACTTATGCTGTGCTAATTAGTATATCCATACCCAATTTCACTATAGCTTTAAATTGTCCTGACAGAGCTCAACCTTCAAACTATATTCATATAAAACGTTGCTATTTTGTAACTAATTGTTTGGATTTACATTTGTCTTAACAGTGCTATAATTAATTTTAAATTTGTGAAGATATGTTTATTTATTTATTATTACTGTAAATTACATATTTTCTGAAAAAAAAATTATAGAAAACATATAAATTCTATTCATATAGAATGTTCACAAACTGTACGGTCAATGTATGCTTCACTCTCTAGTTTTTAGTTACATGAGAAACGAGATTGGATTCCTGCTATGGAGGAGAGTATTGTAAACATATATTCACTCTGGAGTCCGGAATCCAATTTAAACTGCTAACTCTGATTAAAAATGCTTTCGTGAGAAAAAAACGAACAGTATAGATTTGAAATCGTCCGATTCTGCATCCAATTCACACACAATCTGCGTCCAATCGACTAAAAGTTTTCTCGCTGAATCACTTAATACCCAAATCAGTTTTTGCAGCCTCGAAGGCAGATGTGTTGGCGTGTTTTCATTTATTTCTTCCTTTCTCATTTTGTTATGGAATTAATGTTTTATTTTTAATTCCTAATCCTCCTTTTATATTTTATTTCCTTATAATATTTCGATATTTATTTCATACTTATTTATTTTTGTACATACTAATTATTTATCAAAATGTTAACCCAACTCACATTAATCGAATTGCCAATTCACCATAATATATCTAAATATTCTCAATTTTATTAATTGATAGAACAACTGAATGAGTCAAATTATTTTATATGATTCTTGAAATTCATAGAATGTATATAAGTAAAATGCATCTCACTTTGTGTTCTAGAAATGTCCACGCTTACATATTCTTGGTTGATAGTAGAGATGATCTGTCAAAAATTTACTTCTAAACGAATTCAAACAGCGATAAATTTAAAACTACCAAATTTCCAAATGCAATCACAATTTTTATTTGTAATCAACAAACTAATTGTTAAAAGAAATATCGAACTCCCTATAAGAAAAATAGATAAACAAATTCATAGACACTTCAGTTACTGTCAGTCTATGACCGTTGACGTAGAATTTGTAAATAAATAATATACTACTTGAAGGCTATTTTATCCATGCACCGTAAGGGGAGAGCTATTTGCAATGGCTATGGTTGCGTTTTTTTCTCGGAAATTTCGGCACCAAGCAAAAAAACATTAGCTTAGCGGAAACGTAGATTTATAAAATTAAACACGTACTGAATAAAATTGTTAAACTCAATTGAATTGTTAATTGTGTTTCGGACATCACAAATAAAATCAATTCAGCTTTGGACAGCATCCAAGATCTCTAATTCTGTGTCCTGCTTTTAGGCCATTTAACTTTAATTTAAAACACACCATTGTACACATATAGGTAAAAGGAATCCAAACAACAAATCATGTAAGAGTATTTAAATAAATATTTTGTGCAAAACTTTTGTAATTATTCTTTTTGAGGTCAGTACATTGGCGACCATCACAGTTGATAATGCCATTCAAGACATAGAAAAAAGTCCATCCAAGAGAAGAGAAAATCAAAGTTAGCCGTCAAAATATGTTACATTTATTAAACATCTAATTGGTACAGTATGATATGATTCCACCGTTGCATGGCATGGCGTGAAAGTATGAATGTGCGTAAACACCCTCTTAATATACCACTAATAAACCGGATCCGTTAGACCCCTTTGTTACTTGGTTTCTGAAAAATAACTGAGTTTAGTTTTATAAAAATCACCAATACTTAGATCAACAAAATATATAATCTCTAAAGAAAACTGAAATATTTTATTTTACGTAATATAACTTACAACAATCAATTTTAATTTAAAAATTTAATTTAGTTAAATTTTAGACTGTCAATGAAATAATTATGTGGCACGATAATAATTACATGTATTTAAATTTACCTCCAAATAAAAATTGTTATAACCTTTAAGTTTCATTAAGATCTCAAGTTTTAAATTCCATTTAAATCAAAATATTTGCCAAAAACAGAAATTGAATGAGTTATTTAATTAGAATTTCGACGAAATATTTAGATGATTAAAACTACCGCTGCTAAAGCGGTATTCAGATGATTTTTATCAAAGCGAATATCTATACATAACATATGTGTACATGTTTTTTCTTTGAACATAAGTCTTACAAGATGTTATGGAAGCATTTGAATTCATAAATTTTAATCAATTAAAGCATACTTCACTCTTAAATACATGTTTTACATTCAGCTATTAAATAGTTGTGTGACTTCATTCTGCTATTCAAATATACTTAAGTGGATCAGTTGTAATTCGGCAAATAGGATTAATTATGTGCTCTTAAATCGTTCGTATTATGATTTTTACTTTCCATTCCGCCTCACAGACTTTGACTTATAGTTAAACGGTGACTTATGTTAGACTTAAGGAAATCTCAAAACACCATTCACCTTTTCATGAGCAACACATGTCTGTAAATTCTTCAGTTTCTTACTTCTGTCATAGCAGAAACATTCATATGGATTTTGGAACAACGTACTTAATATGTACACACAACAAGCCTGCTGCTTCATTAGGGAAGCTCAAAATTAAAGTATAATGAGGCACTTAACCTCCCTAAATATGATAACTTGATTATGTGATGGCATTAGATTTAATAATTTTGTTACTTTAAATTGTAACCTCAAAATAACATAAATATTTACTAAGTGCCAATCTACATTTGCACATATTGCTTTTACTGATTCTTATTATTTCTTTGTCGGATATTTACAATTTTCATAGTGCTGAATTACTCTTACGTCAGGGATTCTACTAACTCACATCTATCATCCTGTACTAATATTCCAAGAACAGTTATATGTTATTCTCTCCTAATAAAATGTTGTTGTTGAGACCCAAACCGTCCGACCTACCAGAAAGGTGTAAGGTAACTGTTTAGACGGCCGGGAAGTGCAACCCAATTTAGACCGGAACCCAGTGGGAGAGGCATCCACGTGGACCGTATCCTCCTTCCCCTACCACCAACCTCTCGGGAGGAGTTACGGACCAACAAGTTTAATGTGATAGTACTCCATGTAAACACGACGGCAGTTTTGGAAGTGACGGGAATTAAACCCGGGCCTACCGAGTGCATTTCCCACGCACTAATCACTGGGCTACCGCGCCCTCCTAATAAGCTGTGGAAGAACGTTACTGGTTAACTAATAGGTCTTACTTTATGCTTTATAACGGTTTATAAGTGGGTTACTTGGAAATGATTTCCATAATTATAAAATATTAATATTATTGATATCCGTTCTTTTTTATATAGTAGTTAAAATTTGAATTCAGTTAAAAATTGAGTTAAGTTATTTAAAGACTAATGATAATCTTATGAAAAGTTATCTATTACACCATATCGTTTTTACAAAAAAACAAACTTTGTAATTATTATAAATTGATAACATTTCAAATTTGCGTGGGAATGTGTTTATTTTTTATCTTTAATATCCTTATTTGATCAAGTTTTGAAAAATATCGTGATATCGCTTTTCCGTTGGATATCGAAACAAGAAAAGAGATATGTTTCGTAAAGTTTTGATGAAAAGAAGAGAAATGAAGTCGAAATGTTTCCAAAAACTGAGTATGCTACAAATTGGTACAAATGTAATTTAGAAATATATATATTTATCAATATTTCAAAAATGTTTTTTAGTCCGAAAAATGAATTTGTACTTTAATGCAGAATTCCGTTCTTCTCTGCTTTAAATCATTTGATATCTGCTGATTAAATTTCGAACAGAAAATGGTATATTTCACAAAAAGTGAAAAAAAGGATGTAAAAAAAAATCAATTTTATAAATTCTACTATATGCATACACTTTCACATAGATCAATCTGTTTAATCATCAAACATAATTGTTACATATATATTAAATTTTCGTAAACGTTTAAAATTGTTAATAACGATGCTTACATCGAGATTTTAAATACTTCCTATTTCGGAGAAAATATATATATTTTTTTGTTTTTGTTTTTTTTTACTTTCCTTATATACATAATGTATAAGGAAAGTATTGTGACGGGGTCGAAAATTCGAATTCGAGTTTTCGACAGGAGAGCACGTTTCAAGCATCCCTGATCACGAATCAAACATTTTTTAAGTGATGTCTGTGTGTGTGTGTGTGTGTGTGAAAGTATGTGTGTGTGTGTATGAAAGTATGTGTGTGTGTGTGTGTGTGTGTCAGTGAGCCTGTGGAGAAGATAACTGACGAACGAATGGACCGATTCAAACGAAATTTGGTAAAAAAATCACAATCCGTAAACACTGGAAGCCTATTGTTTTTATACTCAATCGAATGTTCAGAACCCCCCTAAATTTTCGAGTGAAATTTTAAAAAAATCGTCAACAAATAAAAACGGTTAATAAAGTTACGCAAATAGACATTCCTTATATAATTTTTCATTAGAAAACGATTGACATAAATTTTAGAACGCTAACGTGAACCGTTCTTGAGATATTGCACATTTTTCAAAAACAATATAAAAAAGTCATATAAAATAAAAAAAAATTCCTTTTGAGAAACATGTTCACTTTTCATATGTAATACTATGCGATAAATTTGGTGACATTATTCTCATGGATCTAGCTCGTTTCATTCATGAAAAAAAAATACTTTGAGTAATACTTTTGTATTTGAACGCCAATAGGCATTTATATGCTGTAAGAATAACGTATTTCTTCGTCCATAACGCTTAGCGATATTTTGGCGACGAATTTGATGGAATGTCGCCAACTTGGCGACTTTTTTGAAATGTTGCTAAATTAACGAAAAACTCGCCAAATGGGTAAAAATGACGCTAAATCAATGACGACTCATGATGACGACTTGGAAAATGGCGACACATTGACGAAAATTCAATATCTTGGAAAGAATATAAATAACTACTATAAAAATAATCTATTTTTTTTACTGTAAAATTAGTAAATTCATTGCATTATATAAGGAAAGTCATGTGCTGCCCTCATCAAATTTTCTTTTTATTGTAATTGCATCTCTTAAAATTTGTAGGGATGCAAAAAATGCTTTTTGTATTTTGTTATTATCTAGTTTAGTGAAAAATATTTTTGAAATTCAAGAGTATGCACATTCTTTTTTAAACTGTTATTCCTTCTGTTGTTAAATTCTAATTTATGTATAGATGTTTTTTTGTAATACTAAATTTTTAAGATAAGAATTTTAGAATATATACTTTTATAGGTAACAGAGCAATTTATGCAGTTTGTTGAATTTAAATATTTTGCTTCTATAGAACCCGATGGGGCGATGGGACATTTAAGCTATTAAAATAGCCTGCAACTTTTGCAGTAGTCAATGTGTTAAGGCACATTTATCCTGACAACGAGGTAAGACAGCAGTTAAAACTTCTTCAGCATGTAAAAAATGATTTGATGAATTCTCTAAAAGGAAATGAAGATGCAGAGAAAGAAAAATAAAACATAAGTTGGAAAAAATAAACGAAAACAAAATGAAAATATAGCCAGCTTAACGTACTAAAAGACTTGCGACATATGAGCTGGCGACGGAGACAATACAGATGGTAAAAGCCTGTATTGAAAATGTGTGTATCTAAATATGAAGGATGGGTATGCTGAAAGGTTGAGGTACGTAATTGGGTCTACTGTAGCTATGCGGGAGTTTTGAAGGGTGATGACGAAGGCGTAAATGTTTGCCTATTGTGTGATTTCGACAAATAACAGTAAAAATTCAAGTAATGACACTTCCCTTTTATGCACCCCATCTTTCCGACTACTAGGACAAGATGTGAAGACAGAACTTCACTTAAGAATTTTCACTTAAGAATTCACTTAAGAATTTTCGCGAAGTGTTTATTTTGAGTTGCAATTTTTGTTTAAATATCCGTAGAACTAATTGTCAAATAATGTTTAACGGATACTTAAATTTTCTGTAAGTGATGACCTGCTTTTTTTCATTGTCAACTTTTAACTAACTCATCTAGCCCTATCTTTGCATATTGTTCACATTCATCTATATTCTATTGTGTTTAATCGATTGTTGCTAGAGGATAAAAATTGTACAAGTATACATATATTTTACTACCATTGCTTCCAAAGATGCATACAGGTAAATAACTTTTGTAACCAATATGTGTCTTCATGTTGCGTATGTTGACGACACTTTATACGCTATATATGCCCATACATTTGTATACACTATATATACATATAACTTTATACACATTTACTTTTGTTAATGTGTTTAAAAACAGTACCTGGATATTTTATTCTTTAGATGTGCTTATGCGGATAAATTGGTATGTCGAGAACAGAGTGTTTTATGAATTATTTTTAGTGTAATTAAATATTTTAAAATAATATTTTAAGAACAATATAATTTAAAATATTACTACAATTTACACAAATCGTAGATCGCAAAGAACGCGGTTCATATTTGTTAGTAGTATATGACACATATAACTATAACGTCTAAGTGTTACATAGTATAATATCTCAAGCTAAATTACTTTTTGATGTGTTGAAAATATTATGATATATCGACAAACGCCGAAGTGGAAATAGTAAGACAAAGTCCTTAATTGAAAATTATTCCGAATGCGAAATCCATTCTAATTTGTTCTGCTTGAATACATTACGATGCAAATGAAACAGCAGATGCGCAAGTTAATTTTCCAAAATTGAAAAATTGCTGTTTGAAGCAGTTTCAGCATAATGCGATATTGTCTCGCGCTGGGAAATAATCACGTGACGCAGGAAGTTCCAAATTGAAGGTCATGCGCTCGCTGCAATGAGTGATTAAATGGATATTAAGTAATATTTGATTTAAGAATACACTGTGAGATAACTGAATATAAATTTATCTTGTATTTTACATTGTACGACTTGGCAGAATTAACTTTAACATTAAATGGAAGATTAAATGGTGTTTGCCTTAAAAGATTTAATCAAAGATTAAATCCTGTATAACATTTAAAAGATATATTTAAATGCATAAAAGTACATGACACGTTAAATGAAAATTTCTTATATTGTGTATTTAATTTACAGTTTAAATATGTTACACATAAGTTAAAAATAATATATACCATTTTATTTCAAGTAAAAATCAACCCAGAGGTCATTGGAGTCAATCGACGCCAATATACGAGTAGTACTGTCTAATAGTAGACTCTCTATAGTAGTCTCTAGTATTTGTAGACAATGTATAATTTGCTTGAAATATTCTGTTGCAAACAAAGTAAAATGTATACATTTTTATTTAAATAATAGTTATTATGTATCGAGTTACTGTGATACAAAATAGTATTTTGTTCAAAACTGGAAAAAAAGTGATTTTGTTATAACTAATAGCTATTAAAATAGACTGGTGAAACAGGCTGATTAAACGTAAGCAAATTAAGATTGTTGCCATCATGCAACTATTTACGGTAAACGCAGTTATCAGTTACATTTTTCAGCAGCAGCTAAGGCTGCTTACTTTTTATATACAGTTTATGCACAATTAACGATGGCCTTCTGCATGGGTCCTTTTGTGCCCACAATTTCCCCTTTGGTCACTGCGCATGTGCATGCAATGCGCATACAATACATGCCATAATAATTGCCTCATCCCAGGCAATACCGATATGCCGACAGTGTGAAGACCATACATTCTACGTTGAGGAATCAGAAAAAATTATATATATATATTATTTCGGATAAAAATTATGTGTCTGAATAAAACTGTGAGTACCTCCCTCAACTAAGTTTCGGCAAAACAAAAACGTGCAAAAGAGTATATCAGAAAATTGAACAGATGCTGCAGTCTAAGGTACTGCGGATTGACGATGCCTCCGCAGCCTTGGACAATAATATGACCTCTCCTCTGCTTTTGACGGTGACGTCATTGAACCCTGGACTTGATTAAGATGTTACAGCCAGCTGTTGGAATTTTTCATCTTCTACCTCCTTCAGTTGGTAATTTTGGAAAGATCGACGGCGTCCTCTCTGCACTCCCCTATAATGACATTACAGAATCTCTGTATATCGTCAAGGAAATGGTTGAGGGTCGCCATTCTCCCACCCCGCACCGAGCAGCATAAGCATCGTGCGGAGATGCCTACTAAAAGTGTAATGTCGACAAGGGCCCTACTTTGCGGGAAGCAAAGGAAAGCAGATTGTGCCAGAGTCCAAGAGGGATATCGCAAACGTCGCTTTCGTTGTCTTTCCGTCGTTCACTTTGTTGTCGTTGGTTTGTTCCGAGTTATTAAAGAGTTCTCTTATGACTTCTAGCACGTTTTGTCGACCAAGCCATCTGTTAGACTTTGTTCACTTCCAGAAAGAAGACACCCACCCAGCAGTTATCCTTGCTGAACTTTGGGGACCTTTCACTTTTGAAGAGATAATCAGCAGTAATTCAACATTTAAATCTACTGCTGTATCAAATGGCTACTCTGAATCATGTTAAAAGATTCCTATTAGGAGTTCCTTAATAAATTGTTTATCCTTTTCCTATCTTGCAGATATATGCCAGCATCTCTAATGACATCCATGTCTATCGGTATTCCAAAGAAGTTGACGTCAAATTGCCCTAGGATACTCCAAATTACTTTTTACAGCGTTGCTTGTCAGGTTTACTACAATATATTGGCTAATAGAGTCCAGAATAACATCAAGTTGTATCCACGTCAAAAGGGCTTCCTGGCGGCGGATGGATGTCTAGTGAACACCACCCTTCTAGATATTATCCTTTCGGGGATGAAGATCCGAGTTGGGTTCAGTTTTCGTGGGTGCCATTAACTTGCAAATGGCCTTTAACTCCATCGTACATCATGCCCTTATCAAGGCACTGGAGAACTATCATAGTCCATCTTTATATTTTGATTACATAAGCTATTCATACTTCGCTGGTCGACTGATTCTCCAGTTCTCTGATGATGTGGCCCATGCTCTGAATCCAACTACAGGTGTTAGACAGGGGGATCCTTTGTCACCCCTTCTATTAAACATTGCACTGAGCGGGTTCATCCGGAATCTCTCAGACAACATCTCATTACATGTTGGTAGGATCCATCAACATGGCTGCCTTCGCTGATGACGCCCTACTTTTTGCAGAGACGAATCGCGGTTTGCGAACACTCCTGGATATTTTTATCCTTGTCTTGGTTATAAACACCTAAAGGCGCTTTACTATCACGTTGATCCCCAGTGGTTGAGAAAAGAAGATTGAAGTTGTAAATAATGGTTTTAAAGTTGTAAAATAATCTCTAACATTCCTTTGGGACTACACCATCATTTAGATATCTGGGGGTTGAGTTCCCGACAGCCGGATGAGTCAAGGAGAATATCCTTCCATATTTGGAAGAGAAGATGAATATTCTGATTAATTCACCGCACCGTTGAAGTCCCAACAGCGTCTATGTGATGCTTGGTGCCTCTTTCTACCTGGTCTTATTCGTTAATTGGCCTTAGGACGAGCCTTGCAAAAAATTGACACCAAGTTGAGAAGATACATTAAGAAGTGGATCTCCCACACGACACTCCCATGGCGTTATTTCACGTAGTGGTTCGTGACAAAGGACTTGGAATTTCTTCTATGAGAAGGATGGCTACAAGAATGAAATTCCAGCGACTCTATACCATGTTGACCCGTTATGGAATGGGGGGTCCACCTGTCCTGGCACCTTTCTACTATATACAGCAACCACGGTAATCGTAGCTGATAAGTGCAAATGAACGTCGTATCATCCACTGAGTCCACTCATGGAGAAACATGTGCGAGGGCAGTCGTTGTAGATCTATTGGGATTGCAGCATGGAAAAAGGCATGTAAAGTTCCGTCAGAGTATCTAGATCTCAGACGGAACTTGGTTCCTAAATGGAACATATTACATACATTTTATTGAGATCCGGATTGAACCACCTGTGAGATTCAGGACGTCCAGAGGGGAGCCGAACGATCTCGAGCTTGCCGGGTCAGGGACGCTGCTTCTGAGACCCCCATTCATATCATCCAGCAGTGTTTCCTTATGGCCCCAAGATGAGGTAGCATAGTATTATACACTACATGACAGTGAAAATAAGACACCAAGAAGAAGTGGGCAAAAAGTGGTGAAAATCGGCAAACAGAGAGAGACAACAACGAACAGAAAGTGATGTTTATTGCAACATGATACACCTATACACTGAGCGATAACACAGTCTGATCAGTAGGTGACACCCTGAAATTGACACCAAGTTGAGAAGATATATTAAGAAGTGGATCTCCCACACGACACTCCCGTGGCGTTATTTCACGTAGCGGTTCGTGACAAAGGACTTGGAATTTCTTCTATGAGATGGATGGCTACAAGAATGAAATTCCAGCGACTCTGTACCATTTTGAACTGTTATGGAATGGGGGGTCCACCTGTCCTGGCACCTTTCTACTATATACAGCAACCACGGTAATCGCAGCTGATAAGCCACACCGCCACCCGGGCGTTATCCTTCCGGGGACACCCTGAAATTGACACCAAGTTGAGTAGATACATTAAGAAGTGGATCTCCACGACACTCCCGTGACGTTATTTCACGTAGCGGTTGGTGACAAAGGACTTGGAATTTCTTCTATGAGATGGATGGCTACAAGAATGAAATTCCAGCGGCTCTGTACCATGTTGAACCGTGCGTCCACCACCCGGGGACACCCTGAAATTGACACCAAGTTGAGAAGATACATTAAGAAGTGAATCTCCCACACGACACTCCCGTGGCGTTATTTCACGCAGCGGTTGGTAACAAAGGACTTGGAATTTCTTCTATGAGATGGATGGCTACAAGAATGAAATTCCAGCGACTCTGTACCATGTTGACCCGTTATGGAATGGGGGGTCCACCTGTCCTGGCACCTTTCTACTATATACAGCAACCACGGTCATCGTAGCTGATAAGCCACACCACCACCCGGGCGTGTGCTCGGGCTTTATCCTGCTGAACCACCACAGGCGGCGATATAGGCAGCAACACGTCTATGTACAAAAAGTCAATGAGCGTGCGGATGTTGTCCTGAGGGGTGGCTGCCCATTCCTTGTCAACCATTTGCCAGAGTTCTTCTTTTAAACATGGCGGTGGCAGAGCACGCAAGCGACGTTCAATTACGTCCCAGACGTGTTCGATTGGTGAGAGATCAGAGGAGAGTGGAGATCAGGGAAGCATCTCTGTACCTTGCAGGTCATTTTGGCTTATGCTTGCCGTCTGTGCTCGGGCGTTATCCTGCTGCAAATGATATTGGGCACCCCTTGCAGAAAGGGTAGTGTCACCGGCCGCAGCACGTTATTCACATATCGTTAGGCGATCACAATACCCTCGATACGGAACAGAGGTGTATTGAAATCGTTGGCGATGGCGCCCCAAAACATGATTTCGCGCGGTATCGCGTTCCACGGATGCGGCCGGATTGGACCTATTACCACGTCGGCGCCAGACTCGTACACGGCATCTGTCTCCGCGACTGTCAGCGTAACTCGTCTGAGAACACGACCATGTGCCGTTCCGCCGTCATGTGCCGTTCCGCCCGACACCATTGCAAACGGAGGCGTCTGTGCCGTTGGGTGAAAGGCAGTCGTCTTAACGCGCGCCATGAGTGCAGGTCTCCGGCGACCAATCGGCAGATAATGATCCTGGCCGAAATGAGAACATCAAGGGTGTCCTGTACATGCTGCAATAGGGTGACGGTAGTGGGCTACGGGAAGCCAACGCTGCCGGCGGAAGCGTCTGTCCATGCGTGCTGACGTCGATCTGGTGGTACCAGCATCCCTCAAACGTGCGACATTCCCTTGTTACAACCATCTTCGCTACAGCCGATGCACCGTAGACGCGTGTAGGTAGCGGTCCACTGAGATTTTGCATATAGACCATCCTGCCCTTCTGAGTCCGATCACCATACACCTCGTTAAATCGTCTGTCTTCTGAAACTGCCTCAGTTGGTGGCAGTCTGGTATTTTTGGCTACTACACGTTTCTTCTGAGACAAAAGAAAATTGCAAAATGATTTCCCTGGCAGACTAGCGGCGCGACTATTGCGATTCTACATGTTCCTTCAATTATATCTCACTCAACGTGCGCGGGACAGCTGCGCATTTCGCATCATTTACATAACACGGTGAGATGCGTCTACCCTGGAATTTGCATATTTTTCTGCCCAATCTTCTTTGGTGTCTCATTTTCACTAACATGTAGTGCATATTGCTACCTTGAGCGCAACCTAGGGAGAAACGGGTATGAAGTCATCTGAGAGTCTAGTTACGATCCGAGCTCTGGGAGTTGAAACCTGACCAGGTGTGCAATCAAATATGCTCATACAATTGTAATTAATGCCCAGGTGGTTGGCGACAGTGTGAACTTAGAAGAATCCCATAAAGCAAATTAAAGTGCAGCTCAAAAGCACTTACCACAACAGTGACGAACTCTACTGGGGGTTTGATGTCACCACTATCTCCTTCACTCTGAACTCGAGAAGTAGCTGGTCACCTGACACTGCTAAAAATTGTTAAGTCTGGAGTTATCAAGTGTCGAGAATAGGATATAATCGCTTCAAGGGTAATCCTGGGTAAATTTCAAGTGTTCATGAACCGTAGTACTATGACGACTTCAAATATGATGCGGCCCACTGGGATAGGATAGGATTTGATAGGGATACACCGCTTCAATGAGTTGCTTCCTGCCGCAAAGGACCGATGATAAGACAAAAAATAAGGACAGCGTCTGTCAAATAAAGCGCAACGAGACAGACAATTTCAAATGAAGGACAAGGGACCTAATAATATTAATTGAGAGTTACGAAGGCAAAACGAACCAAATAGAATATTTACTTGTGTGACTCATTAAGCAAAGCTTGGCCAAATCGATAGGTAGAGAATTCAGAAATCATTTAAATAGAGAAAAACAGCTGTGAACAATGAATTTATTAAAGCAAATATTTAAAAAAAATTCTAAAATATCTCTTAAAAATACTATACGGATTCGCGTCATCCAAACTGTATAAACATGTAAACGGTATCAACACATTTCTGAAGCTAAAATTTTGTCTTCGAAATCTCTTGATATATAAACGCTTTTTGCTGTTTTGCTCACATCAGTTTTAATACAACATCTATTGTATTCTTATTACACACATTTATTTTTGAAACGGAAATTTATTTTGACACACACATATATGTTGACCGCATATTTTTGACACACACATGTGCTTTTGACAACACATATAGTTTTATTTTTGTGACACAGTTATCTATTTTTGATCACATATATTTTAGGCATACAGATCTATTTTGAGCACATATATTTTTGACATACAGAGCTATGTTTGGCTACATCCATTAAGCCAGCATCTAGATTTGAGAGCAGCTTAACCAAAATTAGAAAAATGCTGCTTAACACAATTTTGGCATTCTGCAAAATACTCTGGTGGAGAAATATTAATTTCGAGAAGCAGAAATTCGAAATTAAGGACTATGTACACTCCGGATGGAATGACTAAACTGAATCTAAGTATCGCTTAATTCGGCGACGAACTGTGAGACAGCTGAAAATGAATTTCATTTTGTAGTTACGTACATGCATGCCGTCAAAATAAACATTTCATTCAGGACGTGTGATGAATAGACATTTTCAAGATGTTTCATTAAAAATTCATCATAGTGGAGAGTTTGGTCGGATAAATATTTGGACACATGCGATTTCTGAACATAGCGGTTTCTTTTTATTTTTAGTTCAGATTGCGAAAAATCGATAAACGCACCATAAGCATTTGATTCAAAAGTATATCTAATGAAATGCATATTGTAGATTTTTGGTTAAAATAATTCCAAATTTTACTAAATACTGCGATCCTTGTCAGGTAATTTTTTTTCATGGTCTGCAGGTTATTTTATCTATATTAAAATAACGCAAGTAATTCGGAATGTTTAGTACCATAGGCAGTTTTCACAGTTGGAATATTTTATATTCATCCTAAAAAATGGCGGTGATGAAAATAAAAATTAACAATTTATTTTGACTCAAATAATGTATTGGCCACAGCACAGGACCCCTAACAAAGGCTATATTAAATTTTCCCTCTTTAAGGCCGAGAAAGTATGATTTTTTTTCTTGTTTTAAAAAATAACTTTACAGCTTTTAGAATCCTCCGCAATAACCTAGAATTCTAACTTCTTATAGTATCCCGGCCACTCAAACGGCTGCTTTAAACCCTCGGGTCAGTCTAGTGGTCTCGTTTTTCGACACGTATAGCATCAACCACTGGACAGAGAATAATGAAACTGACTTTTTGATTTCTCTGGACATTATTAGGAGGGAGAGGGTAAAATATTTCCAAACTCTTCAGAAAGTTCACTCTGATCTAAATGGCTGCATGTGCAGATTTATAGTATCGGCCACGTAAAAGGACCTCAAACAATTTTTGATAAAGACGACAACATTTCAAACTAAGTGTCATGTATTATTTGTTGTGTCATGTATATTTTGTTGCATCATGTATTATACAAAAAAACTTATTGAAAAAAATCCTGAAACATAACTTTTAATTGATATGTTTTATTGTATTCTTAAATACAAGTAAAAAAAATCATATTTTTACACATAACTTGAATAGTAAATCAACAAGAAATATTACAATAAGTATAATAAGAAACATCCGTGTATCGAAAAATATTCCAGCATATAAAACTCATTCCAATCTTTCCTCATTTGAATGTATAACAATGCGAATGGAACAGCAGGTGTGCAAGTTGATGTTCCGAAATTGAAGAATTGCTGTTTGAAACAGTTTAAGCATATTGCAAAATTGTCTCGCAAAGGGGAAATGGTAATTACCCGGAGCAGGAAGGTCATAATTGAGGCCTAGGTGCACACTGCATCGAATGATTGAATGGTTATTATGTAATTTTTGATCTCGGAACAAACTGCGAGACAATTGAAAATAACATTAATTTCGCACAATGGTAATATGTTATCAGAATATATGTATGTTACGGCATAAAATCGAAGTTTATCTGCAGTTTGTCTTAAAAGAGTTTCTTAAAACATACATTAAGTATAATTTTTGGGAAGCAGATTTAAACGTAGTGAGGTCATCGGGATATTTATAGCCGTATATGTGATGTTTCATATTTAATTCTGTAAACGTAAATGAATTTAAGATAGTGTTTATGACCTATTTATTTGAAGCATGACTACTGTGACGTTGAAACAATGAAGAGAACTAAATGGTAAATACTGCTGTGTGTATATATATATATATATATATATATATATATATATATATATATATATATATATATATATAAATATATATATATATATATATATATATATATATATATATATAAATATATATATATATATATATATATATATATATATATATATATATATAAATATATATATATATATATATATAT
Source organism: Amaurobius ferox (assembly GCA_951213105.1). Taxonomy (NCBI): domain Eukaryota; kingdom Metazoa; phylum Arthropoda; class Arachnida; order Araneae; family Amaurobiidae; genus Amaurobius; species Amaurobius ferox. The sequence goes on from OX578136.1 coordinate 120,937,088, forward strand.
ATATATATATATATATATATATATATATATATATATATATATATATATATATATATATATATATATATATATATATATATATATATATATATATATATATATATATATATATATATATATGTATATATATTGTTACGGCATGTAAAATGCCTTTAATGGAGTATTTTTTAATCCCGAGAAGGTAAAAGCAACTTTATAGGGAGTCATTGCCTATTACGTGAATGTAAAGGGTTTGTCTTATTTGGACTTAATTGGATAATATATATATATATATATATATAAATAAATAAAAATGAAGATGGAAGACAACGTAAAGTGCTTACACAATGGCGGTAAGGGTAGTGACCTTACTCCCCAGTTATCAACATGCATGTCCTAAATGCCGCGGCATTGCACTTCTGCACGCCAGCACTGACTGTTGTTGTTGGGGAGGCATCCACAGGGACCGTACCCTTCTTCCCCTACCACCAACCTCTCGGAAGGACTTACGGACCCAGATGTTTAACGTGATCGTACTCCGCGTGAACACGGCGGCAGTTTTGGCAGTGGATGGAATCGAACCCGGGCCTACCGAGTGCAACTCCAGCGCGATAACCAATGGGCTACCGCGCCCCGCCAGCACTGACTGTAGCCAAACTCCGGAGTGATAATCAAAATTATCACAAGACCTTTTATAAAGAAAAGTGATAATAAAAAGTATTGGTACAAGCCTCAGAGACAGCTAAGTTCATATGCCTATGCTTACTCTTTATAACATCAATATAATCATATACAGCAGTTTAGATGTTTGTGATGTCATTACTCTCAAAGACGTATAAACAATGTTCGTAATGACCTTAAATATTCATACAAACTTAACCTATAATTTTCATTTTTTCCGAAGTAATTTTTTATGTAATGGATCATAAATTGCATTGGATATCTTTGCCTGAATGCCTGTTGTAAGAATTTTCTGTCACTTTCCAATCTGGTGACGTCACTGCTTACAATACTTTTTATTCTCGCTAGGACTCGCTAAACTGGGGAGTAAGGTCACTACCCCTTACCACCATTGTGTAAGCACTTTATGTTGCCTTCCTTCTTCATTTTTATTTTTACATATTAACCCTTTATATATTTTTAGTGTTTTTTGCTGCTGTGCGCAAGTACACTAAAATTCATTCAATGTTTTTCTTTACATATATATATATATATATATATATATATATAATATGAAAATACCGTGAAATAAAATATTTTAAATTTACCAGCAATCACACTTAATAGGCGCAAAGCTGCACTAAAAAGAGGATTAAAAATATTTTCAAAATGAAAAGAGGTATGGATGGAAGCAATGTACCAAAAGGTGGCCGGGGGGGGGGGGGGTTGTGACCCCCTCACCCCGGTTAAGCACACTTTGCGTCGCGACAACACTTTCCGGAGAGCCGGTACATTGCAAAAAAAGAATACGAATGTATCAAGTTTAAAATGAAAACCATACACAAAACAAATATAAGAGAAAATTGTTGAGATCCAGCCATATCAAAAATCACTAACAGTAATTGTTTGAAATAAGTTCACGAGTATAAATGAGCAAAATTACATAGCTTCTACTTAAAGAAGACTTTAAATATTGACACTTATTAGGACAATAATAACAAACACTAACTCCAAAACCATTTTACCTCAATGACAGTTATCACTATCATACATGTTGATGTACATCATGTATACCGTATTATATCAGATGAAACAAATCTTCCATATCGTATTACACAATAGACCCTATACAAGAGGTCCTATATCAGCTGTCACAACGTTTTACCTGTGACTATCCAGTATTTATGTTGCCAACAGTTTTATTTAAATATAAACGATAACAATCGGTTACAGTTATTTTATAAAATTTGTAGATAATGTTACATAAAAAACACTTAGGAAAACCTTGTGAGATGGTGTTTTGTAGGAAACGAAAGTCGCATAAATATCGATCTTCCATTTTACTGTTTATTCGCTGACTACGCATTAATTGCCCCAGTACTATATTTCTAAAGACATTTTTATGCATGCATGAGTTCCAGTTTATGATATAATTGATTTTGTTCTAAAGACATTTTTATGCATGCATGAGTTCCAGTTTATGATATAATTGATTTTGTCTAAAGACATTCTACATACAATGTCTACATACAATGTCACATACAATTTCTACATACAAGTCTACATACAATGTCAACAAAAGTCTAAATTTTTTGGATCTAACAATATACCAACAACCAGGTGGTTCTACTGGTTTCTGTTTGTACGATAAACGCAACGACTTCCACTTCAAAATCAATTATATCATAAACTGGAACTCATGCATGCATAAAAATGTCTTTAGAAATATAGTACTGGGGCAATTAATGCGTAGTCAGCGAATAAACAGTAAAATGGAAGATCGATATTTATGCGATTTTCGTTTCCTACAAAACACCATCTCACAAGGTTTTCCTAAGTGTTTTTTATGTAACATTATCTACAAATTTTATAAAATAACTGTAACCGATTGTTATCGTTTATATTTAAATAAAACTGTTGGCAACATAAATACTGGATAGTCACAGGCAAAACGTAGTGACAGCTGATATAGGACCTCTTGTATAGGGTCTATTGTGTAATACGATATGGAAGATTTGTTTCATCTGATATAATACGGTATACATGCTGTACAACTACATGTATGATAGTGATAACTGTCATTGAGGTAAAATCGTTTTGGAGTTAGTGTTTGTTATTATTGTCCTAATAAGTGTCAATATTTAAAGTCTTCTTTAAGTAGAAGCTATGTAATTTTGCTCATTTATACTCGTGAACTTATTTCAAACAATTACTGTTAGTGATTTTTGATATGGCTGGATCTCAACAATGTTCTCTTATATTTGTTTTGTGTATGGTTTTCATTTTAAACTTGATACATTCGTATTCTTTTTTTGCAATGTACCGGCTCTCCGGGAGTGTTGTCGCGACGCAAAGTGTGCTTAACCGGGGTGAGGGGGTCACAACCCCCCCCGGCCACCTTTTGGTACATTGCTTCCATCCATACCTCTTTTCATTTTGAAAATATATATATATATATATATATATAGGGTGTCAAAAGATTGAAACGCGCTTTAATTCTTTATCTGTTATAGATAATTGGGCAATGTAAATTGCAAAAATGTTGAAAGTAAAGTATGAAATACGACTACATTAAGGAAATAGTCGTCCCATTAATTTTCAAAACGTTGCACTTTTTAAATTTTATACGACCCTCTTAGACAAATTTTAACATTCAGAAAATTTTTACTTTTAGTGCAACAAGATCATTAAAAAAAACCCATATCTTTAAAATCAACTGAATTATGATAAAGGCAAAAATCTGACAATGTGAAAGGTTGTTTCATCAATGAAAATTGGGATCATAAACAAATTGATGATGGAAATTGTTTAGATCAACATCATGTTAATACATGTCAACATTTTTTATTACAAATGCATCAAAATAAAGCATTACACGGACAGAGATCATATAAAGCAGCGAGACTCACTACGCGGTTGGGGTAGATAATTAAAATTACCATCTAGATTTTTCTTTTTAAGACTTTACAACAAAGGTGAAAAGTGTTTATGACTTTGTTCATTCTGTCTGTCCGTCCGTTAGCACGTTAACTACCGTAAAAATTACTTTATCAAAATGAAATTTTAGTATGTTGTTCAGACGGTCGTGGAACCTATTGGAATATAAATGAATAATTTCACCCAATTAGTTTTGGATTGAACCCGGGTTGAAGACATGGAACACATTAAAACCTATAGAACATAATTTTTAAACATTTTTTAAGCGGGTTCAAAATTCACAAATTACTTCGAATGTTTTAGGAAGTATTCAAATTATCCAATAAAATATATAAAACAAAATTCTTTAAAATGTATTCAGTAGTTTTTTAAATAAAAATTATAATAATAATTACACCCTTTTAATGAGGCGATCACGTGACCATTATATGAAGAGATCACATGACCCATTTCAAATGAAATATTGCATCCATCTTGTGTCAAAATAGTGATATTTAAGGTTCTTTTTAATTCATATTTAGTGTTGTATCCGTCCTAAAACAGCTTTATTTTTGCCCAAATTCTGTGCATCTACATATTGAAACAACGCAATTACAATATATGTGAGTTTAAACGATCATCCAAATTTGATTATTTCTACAACGGATCCTAATTTTCACTTATGGAGAATGTAAATACCAAAAGATGTAGATTGAGTTGCATAAGGATTGCTGCATTTCTTTAACGCAAAATTAATTAGCTCATGGATTCTGCAATATAGCTGATATGAATGCAATATTCATTGATTTTACACAGAGAAGGACGATTTTTTCGATGAAGTTTTAAGCATAGAGTTTAATTACTTGTACCTCCATGGTCTTAAGTTTTTAAATAAAATAAATTATTATAGTATTGTGATGAATGGAATGAATGGAGAAAAGTTCATCAATGCAATGCTGCTTTTATAGAGAGAACCATGCGTGATATGTTTCGATTACGTCATTTGAATAGATTTCATTAGTTTTCGATAAAGTTTTCAAATATAATAAATTATTGTAGTATTATGATAATTTTAAAAATATTTCCGAGCAATGTCTCGCTATTTAGAGATGCTGAAACCGCAATTTATATTTCAATGCCGTCATTTGAATGAAGTTCATTTTTTTCTATGAAGTTTTATGTTTTCAAATATAATAAATTAATATAGAATTGTGATAATTTCAAAAATATTTCCGAGCAATGTCTCACATTTTAGAGATGCTGAAACCGCAATTTATATTTCAATGCCGTCATTTGAATGAAGTTCATTTTTTTCGATGAAGTTTTAAGTTTTCAAATATAATAAATTAATATAGTATTGTGATAATTTTAAAAATATTTCCGAGGAATATATCGCATTTTAGTGATGATTAAAGAAAATTGCATTGAAGTTGGAAAGTGTTTCGTAATCAATGCTTTATTTAAGATTGATCTTTCTTGTTTGTGATATGTCACAAATTTACATTTCTAATTTGATATATGGTCCCCATTCACAATATCCAATTTTCAGTTAAATGTAACCCGCCCAAATTTAAATATACGGATGTGCGGGTTTTTTTAATGATCTTGTTGCATTAAAAATAGAATTTTTCTAATTGATCAAATTTGTCTAAGCGGATCATATAAAAATTTAAAAAATGTAACTGTTTGAAAATTAATGGGAGGGCAACTTCATCAACGAAGTCTTAATTCCTACCTTACTTTCAACATTTTTGTACTTTACATTGCCTACTTATCTCCAACAGGTAAAGAATTAAAGCTCGTTCCAATCTTTTTGAGTCACCTTTTGTGTATATCACAAGTTTAGCATAATTAGTGCTTAATTTTAGCCCCATATAGTGAAGAGTCAGTATTGCAAATATTAGGCAACTACCTAATAAGGCAATATATAATATAAGGCAACTACATTATATAATTATGATACATAATGATACAAATATAATACAATTATGATGCAAATACATGTACCTTAACCTTATATACAATAAAAGGCAACTACCTTCACCTATATATTAGGTGATCCTTTTTTCCAATTTCTCTGGTATATCAGACATATTTTAACATTCAGCTGAGAATAATATTACTTTAAATCAATTTATGATTTGTCTGACCATTTCATATGATACATTATTTATTAATGAACGGTTGTCAATATTTTTTTATGTGTGAGAATTTTAATAATTTTTTTATTGCAGTTATTATCTTCTTGAAAAAATACATTGCACAGCCTGTTTTCGTCCTAAAAATATTCATTCAAACATAACAATTTAATATAAAGTTTTTATGGATGAAAAGTAATATAAACATGCTCTTAGTAATAAAAATCAAAATTATAATACTTTTTAAAACATTCTGGGATTTCATTTCGCAGATATACTGCAAAAATATGTTCGAAATATAATTTTCAATGTAACATGTAACCTAGTCCTTAACTTCTTATTTGTTAAAAAAAACTCTAAAGACAAGTTATTAATTTCAAATAGATATGTCTATACATTTTATATTCCTCTTGTTCACATATCAACAGTAAATTAAACTGAAAGGGTTTTATAAGGAGCCGATAGAAAGAAAAACTGGGAATTGTAGATATATCAACTTAACACTATATTTCATCTTGTGTAATACATATATTTTATAAAAGCTGTAAAACCACTTAACTATTTGTTGCTGTTTTTTTTTATTCTATGCTGATGCTTTTTTTGTCTTTACGTTATCGTCTTATTTGTATTTTTAATATCTCTTAAGGCAAGTTAACATTCCAAAATAGATTTGTTTATATATTTTATATTATTATTGTTCACAAATCAGAAATTGATCAAACTGGGAGGGTTTTGAAATAGACCGATAGAAAGAACGATCTGGGTAATGTAGATGTATCAAAATGTAGAAGTATTTTATTTTGTGTTTGTGTATTACATATTTTTTATAAAAGCAGTAAAACCTTTTAATTATATATATATATATATATATATTCTATTTTATACAGATGCTTACTTTATCACAATTGGTATTTCGCTTATAAGTAACTATTTATAATAATCCTGCAAAATCGAATTGAAATTTAATTGCGCTTTTCGAAATTAAAAAAATACGATTAAATAAGAAAGTATTAATAAGAACGTATATCTTTCAAAATCTGAAAGTTTCTGATCCAACCTGTCCCGAGATGCGTTATGCAACCGCGTGAGCAAAGTTAAATAGCACAATTTATAGTAAGAATAAGAATCGCCCCACTGTGTTCTTAACCAAAATGTACCTTATAATTAAAATATTATATTATTTAGAAAGCGCCATTTTTGACTTTAGTTGCTATTTACCACATGTATATAACGCATGAAAACTTACACTGTGCAAAGTAATTAAATTAATTTAAAATTTATTCGAAAAGTTTTGAGATTTTATTTTTAAGAAATGATCTATAATAATAAAGGAATATGTCTGACCGCTTGTTCGTCCATTTGTTCTTTTGTTTATTCGCTTACAACGGAAAATCTAAACAACGTACGGATATGAAATTGGTACAGAGGTACTTCAGGTTAGAAGAAGGTGCACCTCGGAGTTACCTTACTTACAGTAAATGGTAATGTATATGAAAAGTATTATAATCGTATCAAAATCGCAACTCAAGTTCCGATGGATCTATGCCATACGGGAATCCTAGAACACTATAAATCTATTTTTAGCTTGACGCTCTGTGCCTGTGTATCCGTCTGTGAGTCGGCGCGTGCGTGTGTGTGTCTATCTGTGAAGTGTATTTATCCACCCTAACTCAATATATAATTAACCAAATGTCACAAAATTTGGCAGATAAGTCACTCGTGGGTTGCCCTGATACTAATTTGATTGGGGGCGATTCGGTAAAATACAACCTGCCTGACTTGCGAAAAGGCTGGCAAAAATCGTCTGTACCCACTCCAGATGAAAAAATAATAGACCAAAATTTACGACTGTGAGACCAGGAGGCACCATATGCAATTTTTGATATTTACGACAAAACAAAGCTCAGATTTTTAGTCACTATTTTATGGCAGTCTAGGCTCGGAAAGTCATGATCCCAATAAATATACTTCAGACAAATTGCAGGTGTGTTTCGATCAAAGTATCCTAGGGCCAGATCTTAAGCCAAGCTGCACCGGAAACTGAAAAAGCCAATAATGCACAGATACGGCATCACACTGAGGAGCACCCAATGGGAGTAAGGAGGGAATATCTGAACCCCAGGCAAAATGATGCGGCTACAAGGAAGAAAGTCAACGGGGAAAATATTCAAAAGCGGGATCGTATTTATTATTCTGGCAGTGTTAAAAAAAAGATCGTGTTTCCAAACTATGTTATTCAAGAGAGAGTTCATTTTGATTTGTGAGAATGTTAAAAAAAAGACGAAGTCTCACATTTGTCAATTGTGGATTACGATGATGATGATTAGATTTTTAGTACGATTCGAAAAAAGAAAAGAACCGACCCATTATGCGGACTGACCCACATAATCGTCAAAATGTAAAATAAGAGAATACATATGCTCAAATGTACCAATAAAATGTCTGTTGTTATATGTAATTTTTAACGAGGAAAAGAATAATATGAGCCCCATAACACTACGATTGACCGTTCTCGAGATATTTTACATTTTGCATGTTTGCCATGTCGCCTATTCAAAAATACGTCTAATTGCCAAATAAAAAGGAATACGTATTAAATAAAACTGCAAATTCAGTGTAATTTCAAATAATTATCCCAGTTATTTTGTGTACACAAATTTGATTTGATGGATTATGAAAGAGAAAATAAATATAATTTTGGAAAGTTATGTGCTGCTTTATCAAATTTTTTATATTGCATATTTTTAATCAACTTTTGTCATTTAAGTTTAAAAAGTAATCCTTTTGCAGTGATTTACTTCTAATTATTTGAGGTTAAACTTAAGTTTTAATACCACAGTACAAAACGCCTTGAATGTATGTATGTATTACGAACAAAGTTAAGAGCATATGATAAATTAGAAAAGTTCGTTTTGTTTGAAACCAATTAGCTACTTAGAAAACAATTTCAATGTTTTGTTTAGACGACTAAAAAATACTTTTCTAATTTAAAACAATTGTTTCTGATTAGAGAAAACTAATTTTGCAAACTTTATGCTATCCTTCTTTTATAAATAAGAAACACTTTTCTTAATTTCATTCTTTCTGAACATAGGTAGTCACTTTACTTTCGAATAAATTACTATGCAAATAACGTGCTGAATATATCGCCCTTAACGTAGTATAATCTAATGTCGATAGTAGAAAGTAAACATATTATCTTAAAAGTAATATCTGTCTAGAAACATAACATACATTTTCAATTGCTGAAATTAAATAATGAGAAAAGCAGTAGTTGAATGCATTTGTTTATAATATAAATTTTCTGTCAAGATATGAATAATAATTTCTTGGAAAAAATTCCAAATAAATACAATATCTACTCTTTTTCTATAAAATTTAACCACTTTCAGCATGCTGCTTCTATGTTCCTATTATGGTGAAAATATATGAATTCTTCTTATAATACAAATATGAACTAAGTGCACTGTTATTTAAGACCAGTTAAAATCAAATTTTGGCGCTTTCTATGCAAGGCAATGCCATTTACTGACCCTTTTCTTAACAAAAATGGATTTTATTGTCATAGTTTTAATATGAAGTGTTTTCGAAAAAGTTTATATTAACTCTGCATCACCCAATAAAATAACAAATAGTTGATGTGTATTAATATTTTATAAAGTGAACAGTCTGTTGTTTTAAGACCGGTGTATATAAAATTTGTGAACTTTTCGGCAAGAAAATGCTCTTTATTGACTATTTTTAACAAAACTTCGATTTTGTTGTCATAGTTATTTAATATGAAGAGTTTTCCAAAAATTTTATTAACTGTGCATTACTCTATAAAATAATAATAAAGCGTTGTTTATTATTATTTTAAAAAGTTAATAAACTGAGAACTCTATTTTAAGATCGGTTTATATCAGATTGTGGCCTCATTTTTGTAAGGAAATGCTTGATCTTTACCGAGCCTTTTTAACAATACGCGATCTTATTGTCATAGTTTTTTAATATGAATCGCTTTCCAAAAATTTTGTTAACTGTGCATGACCCTATACAATAATAAAGAGTTTTTTATTACTATTTTTAAGAATTATTTATTATAAAGTTAATAATCTGAGCACTCTACTTTAAGATCGGTTTATATAAAATTGTGACATTTTTTTTGCAAGGAAATTCTTTTTATTGACCATTTTAAAAAAAAACGCTAGTTTATTGTTGTAATCGTTTAATATGAAGTGTTTTCTAAAAAGTTTATATTAACTGTACATAATCCAATAATATGTAAAATAATAATAATCATCTTTGAAAAGTTTTGCATCGATACAAGCCTTTTCGATAATTTCTGATTGCTTCTAAGATTTTTAATCGCACATGTATTCAACACTATTACATCAAAGACATATAATGCGTCAATAGTTTTTTGAGAATGTTTTCATTATTCATATTAAAAGCCAAATGTAGATAATAAGTGGAAAACTTCGTCTAAGAAGGCAAAATAAATTAAATTTTCATAAACTCTTATGGATAATTTTTCAAAGAATTTTATTCTTACATCCACAGTCAACAATGAAAGTTCTCTGCGTAACTGATGTTTTCCGATTTTATAAGTAAAGTGGAATTATTTTCATTTTATTTTCCAGTTAAATGATTAAGTGGCTCCTAATCTTATTTATTACGTAATAAAATAATATTTATTAGACAATGAAATTCTATTTGTATTGTTAATTGTATACTATATAAGCTAATGATTTTATTTAACTGAAAATATAAATTTTCGCACATAATTTTCATAATAATTGTTAATATTCAAACATTATGTCAATATATGCATATGCCATGCTCTATGCCACTGCTAGTTAATTTAATTTGTGAGAGCTCTTGAATTCTTCTACAAGAAAACGGCGTTTCATTCCAAGCTCTAATTAGCACCAGCCAAAGTGAACGATGTTTGGACAGTAGCTGGAAGGACTATGTGGTTAACAATTTCTATGATTTCTAGGTTCCAAATATTTCTGTAATTGAGGTTGGTGAGAGAACCGGCCTCAATTTAGGAAAACCTTAAAGAGCAGATCATGCAGTTTCTACATGCCAATTGGATACACTATTAGGAAAACAAATACGAATCTGAGATGCAAAGGACATTATATATAAGGGAAGGATATTACATTTAAAGATTAGGGTGATTTAGTGCGGAGAACACTTATCTCGAGTTCAAAGCACCAGTGCTCAACATATAGTATAATCTCTATGCATAATAAAGCATATCATGATTTACAGCAAGAATGAACGTAATTTATAAGTGAAAACTGTTATTTAAATGCTCGCATTTTGTTTCTTAAAATATAGTTAAGATAAGGGCACTCATATAATTATTCTGCATTTTAAGAAAGCTTTAGATTGTGAACGAAAACATTCCTTCAGCATTAACATCAAATCTCAAAGAAGCAAAATTTTCATTAAAATTTTGCTCCTAGATCAAACTATAGACTGCGATTTTCCTTCAAAATTGCTTTTCTCTTTAATTTAACTACAAGGAAATCTTCTTTATTATCTACATAAGAAGTTGTAATATTTCACTCTTTATGCGAATAAAACCGTTAAAACGAATAAAACCGTTTCTTCTGATACTCTTCTTCTCTGGTAATGTTAGCAATATATAAATATATAATTTTATCACAATTTACTTTATATACCATTATGAACGTATGTTTCAATTGTAATTATTACCTTTTTATCTTAAAAATCCAAACAGTCATACAAAATAATTTAAACGTTCAATATGTTTCAGTTGATTTCGATTTTTACGATGTGAATGTTATTAACTTAGTCTATATTTAGGGTGTGTATTTTACAAATACAGCAAACAAATTAGAGATGGGTTGCAATTAACTTAGCAGATAATGTAACACAGTTAACGTCAAATAGCAGTTTATAACAGTTAACATCGACTCCACCAAAATGCTAAAAATAACAGATCATTTTTCTTTCGGTACTAGGTTAGGAGATTAGGCCCTTTCTTGCCGCTGCTCATAACAGATGGAGCTCGTAACCTGCTACACAAGTGTAAAACGTGCAGACGGGTTTCCCCACTTGCTTGCTCATGCTCACCAAACCGCGGAGCTCGCTGCGCAGGCTCGTTCCTCTCCACCCCCCGTCCGCGTAGGGGTGGGCACGCCTTATACGCCTTTCAGATACATGCACAAGCCTTTTCTTAGTCATTATTTTTTAAAACTGTGTACATTCCTATACCAGGCAAAGTAGCTGCTTTGATTATTAAGTTATGCCACCGTGACGAGTGCATTCCTATGGCGAGACCGTATCGAATAAGCCCGATAAGTTCAGTAATCCGAAGAATTGAAATATCCAACATAATAAGACATACATAATATGGACATTCTAGCTACTCCGGTTCTCAAGTTATTTCCCAAATCGAGTAAATTCCTCTGGTGGGCCCAGGACGGGCTAGTCCGATAAGCTGGAAAATCCAAAGAAACAAAATATACAACAAAAGACAACGATATACTGAATTAGAACTTTCTAGCTACTCCTGTTGCGAGTTTTTCCTAAATGTGATAACATTTGTATGGTGAGCTCAACCCGGAAGAGTTCGATAAGGTTCCAAGTATAAAGAATTAATATATGCTACAAAAAAGCTGCATTCTAAATTTAGACTTTCTAGCTGCTTGTTTTCCGAGTTATTCCATTCAAACGAGTAAATTCCTAGGACTGGCCTTAAAGGCGCAAGCCCGATAAAATTAATTATCCGAAGAATTAAAATATACCACAAAAGACAACGATATACTTAATTTGGACTTTCTAGCTGCTCCGTTTCTCGAGTTATTTCCCCAAAGCGAGTACATTCCTGTGGCGGGCACAGTACGGGCTTTCCCGATAAGTTTGAAAACACAAAAAATGAAAATATACCACAAAAGACGACTACATACTGAATTTGGACTTTCCAACGTCTCTGGTTCTCACGTTATTTCCCCAAAACGAGTACATTACTGTGGAGGGCCCAAGAAGGACTAGCTCGATAAAGTTGAAATTCCAAAGAATTAAAATACACTACGAAGGACTGCGAGATACCGTATTTGAACTTTGTAGCTGCTCCTGTTATCAAGTTTTTCGCTTAAAAAGAGTACGTTCCTATGTGGGGGGTAAGATAGGCTAACCCCATCAGGTTTTAAGTAAAGAATTAAAATATACCACTAAATAAATGGACGAGATTCTAATTTGAAAATTCTATCTGAACAGCTTCTTGAGTTACTCCACCAAAACGAATACATTCCTTTGACGAACACAGATCGGGTACAGAACGGGCAAACCCGACAATTTTTAAAATTCCTAAAAATAAAAATGTACCACAAATGACAACTGCATACAAAATTTGAACTTTCTAATTACTCTGGCTCTCGAGTTGTTTCTCGAAAACGAGTACATTCCCATGGCGGGCCAAGACGGTCTAGTCCATATAAGATTCAAAATTCAAATAATTAAAATTTACCGCAAAAGACGCCCCCATACTGAATTTGGATTTGCTATTGCTAGGTGCTCCTGTTCTCTTGTTAATTCCCCCTAAAACGAGTATATTTGTATACCTGGCCCAATATGAGATGATTCCTTTCGACAAAGTCACCAAAGTTCTCAGCTAAATCAACAGATTCCTCATCATACTGGTCTGATTTAGAAACTTATTTTCTACCACCGTAGCTTTTAGCACTCATCTAAGTAAAAAATAAATAAAAACCGAACTTGTTTCAACAAGATGCAGGTTGGGAAATTTAGCAAAGCAGTGCAAAATTTAACATTTAATCATTTAACAGTTAACAGCTAATCACTTCTCTCTGAAACGTTAAAGGTTATTTTGCTAATCACTTCTCACCGGAACGTTAACTGCCTCATTCGCAACTGCTTGTCTTGTTTTCCTTGAATGCTTCGTTGCTACAAATTCGCAACTATGTATAACTGCTTTGCCAACGAAAAGCCTAGCATGAAGCAGCATATAATATTTGTTAATGGGCTGGGCATGTCTGCATAATTTGTATATGGGATTTTAACATTGGCGATAATTTTTCAGAGACTATTGTTGTAGCTTTTCTAAGGCACTGGAATATGTATGTTGATATTTTGCTTTCTTAGGGTTTTTTGCTCTTAGAAAGAGGTTTGGCATGAAAAATCGGTAGCATACTGTCACGTTAGTGTTAAGAAGGATAGCAGAAATTGCAGATTGGATGTTTGTCGCACTTATTGTCATTAATGTTGCATAATTATGTTTTTTCTCATGTAATAGCTGGGTACTAAGATACAGACGAAGTGCTTTGTTAAAAGGAATTATTTTAACTGCTGGGTTCGTTGAAGAGTTATTAATAGTCTAAGTTAGCACTAAAATTGGGCTTTGGGGTCAATTTTATTCAGTCTAATTGGCATTATTTTTAAATTCCATCTCACGGATTATAAAAAAAATACTTTGTTTCTTTCAAAAGTCTGTAGTAAAAAGGCATGTATTTAGAATTTATTTTCAGCAATGGAAATTAGAAAAAAACTGATGTGTGCAGCACATGACTTTCTCTGCAGACAAATATCAACGTTCTCTTTATTTTAATTAAATTTAATTCCCGTTTAATTAAATTTTCGTTCTCATTTGGTAACAGGATTTATTTTCAAATGTGGCGTAGAGAAAATTCGAAAGAACTAAAATATCTCGAGAACGGCTAGTCCAAGTGCAATGCAGTTGGTCTTATTCTTTTCTTCATTAAAAAGTACGTATAAAACAAGCATTTAATGAATATATTTAGGCATATGTAGTTTTTACTTTAGATTTTGACGATTTTTGCGGGTCATTTCACAAAAAAGGCAGGTTATTTTTTCCGAAGCGTACCAAAATCTAATGAGCACCAGAGTAATCCTCAAGCGACTTACCTGCCAAATGTTGTGGAATTCGATCCATTAGGTTTTTAGCTAGAGTGGATACAGGCTTCTGCGGGCCATTTCGCAAAAAAAAGGCGGGTACTTTTATCCCAAATCGTACCCAAAACTAATCAGCACCCGCCTTTTAGATTAGTCCACAAGTGACTTACCTACTAAATTTTATGAAATTCGGTCAATTAGTTTTTTAGTTAGAGTGGATACAAAATCTGCACAGACAGACACACATACAGATACACAGACAGATACACAGGCACACAGACAGACAGACGAGCAGACACACAGACATACAGACACATAGACACACACACACACACACAGACGAAATGCTAAAAATGGTATTTTCGTATTCTAGAGGACTTGAAACGTGTAGATCCGTCGAAAACTCGAGTTGCGATTTTTGACATGATTCCAATACTTTCCCTATACATTACCATGTATTGCAGGGAAAGTAAAAATATGATGTGGGCAGCACATGACTTTCATTGCAGACTTATATTCACGTTCACTTTATTTTAATTACATTTAATTCAATTTTAATTCAATTTTCGTTCTCATTTGATAACTGGACTTCTTTTCAAAGCGTACGTAGTTTTTTATTTTAGATTTTGGCGAATTCTGCGGGCCATTTTGCAAAAAAAGGCAGGTTATTTTTTTCCGAATCATACCAAAATCTAATCAGCATCAGGGTGTCCCACAAGTGCCTTATCTACCCAATTTTGTGGAATTCGGTCCATTAGTGTTTCAGCTAGAGTGGTTACAAGCTTTTACGGGCCATTTCGCAAAAAAGGGCGAGGTCTTTTATCCCGAATCATACTCAAAAGTAATCAGCACCAGATTCGCCCACAAGTGACTTACTTACCTACCAAATTTTATGAAATTCGGTCCATTACTTTTTTAATTAGAGTTTATATAAATTCTGCACAGACAGACAGACAGACAGACACACAGACGCACAGACAGACAGACAGACAGACACACACACAGCCGTCACGCTAAAAATAGTATTTTCGTATTCTAGAGGTCTCGAAGCGTGTAGATCCGTCGAAAACTCGAGTTGCGATTTTCGGCATGATTCCAATACTTTCCTTATACATTACCATGTATTGCAGGGAAAGTAAAAAGCGACATATGTGTAAGCAGGTGTATTTACATTTCTTTTTGTTAAAGCCGTTTGCTTTATTTATATTTCTTTTCGCAAAGTCGTTCGTTAATAAGGCTGGGCAGCCAATAAAATCTGGGTGCTCTCGAGAACAAAGTTAACTGATTGGCTTACGAGGAAGATACTTGCTTTTTACTTCCAGGTGTAGATTTTGGGGTGAGACAACCCAGTGTTTAGCGCGCGATAATGCAATCGGACGACCAGAATTCGATTCCCAGCTCTGCCCAAATTGTGCCAGTGTTCATGCGGTGAACGGGTACGTTAAATATGTGGATTAGTATGTCCTTCAGAGAGGTTTGTGGTAAGGGAAGGGGTATACAGTCCCTGTGGATGCAGTCCCTATTGGGTTTCCCTATAAATTGGGTGGCGCTTCCCCGCCTCCAAACATATACCTTACACCTTCGAGTAGGTAGGATGGTCTGGGTCCAAGATTAAGGTGTAAACTGCGCATTAATGATAACGAACAGGGTGTAATGACTCCATATGATATATAGCTTTGTGAGATTTTTAATATTTTCGATTATTGAAACTGGCGCAGATTGAAAATAATAAAGAATAGCATTTGCTGAAAATAGCAATTAAATTTAGCAGCAAATAAAATTTAACATTAACATTTAGCACTGCTAATGAAAAATAGTTATAATCCCAATCACTGAAGCAACTATGTTATTTTCATATTGCTTTTATTTTTAATTTTTTTCCTATAGCAAGTTTTGAAATAATGATCCTATAATTTTTATATTATCCCTTTCTAAATCACCATTTAATGAAAATTAAAATAAATACCTTTCGGAATTTTGTATACAAAGACTTATTTGTTAGCATACTGTATAAAAACTCTCTTGTCTTGATCTATCAATCTGTATGTCTTACTTGATATATTTGGGACAAATTTTGCTACCGTGTTAAAAAATTGACTTCCGTACTCAAGATTCCCTATAAAAGAAGTAACATTCAATCTGTCAGTCTGCCTGTTGATCACACTTGGTGATATATTTGGTAAAATATCGCCAAAGTGGAATCTTTGCGAAATATTGCCAAATTGACGAACATTCGATATCTTGGAAATCTATGTTTTATCTCTTTGAAAACTCTTATCAATTTGTGCGAAGATTGCTGTAATTATCTTGATCCAAAATATATTGAATTTCATTGTTGATCGAATAGGAATGCTCTATTACCGGATCTAGAGGATAGTGAATTAATTGCGCTTTTTAGGGGTTATTTAGGAATTATGTTTAGATAGAACTTTATACCATAATTAATAGTATCGACCTGAAAAGGTGAAAACGAATATACTTTAGAAACCGAAAGCACTGCTTTGAAAATATATATTATTCAAAATAAAGTCAACGAAACCTTGTGAGAAAGAAGATAATTACTGTAAATTCCTTTTATTACCAAAGGTTTTCACACATTTATCTGAATTCCGCTACACTTTTTATTTGATGAGTTTACACAAGCAATTTTTCAATCTGGCTGACGGCCTTTACGACGTTAGATTGTATTTTAAAACATGTACTGAAATTGAAATATCTTATAATCTACTCCAAAACATTAAAATTTTATATTTAAAACTTTTCTTTCAGTGACAATATAATTAAATTAAATAAAGTGCTTTCTGCTAATTTTCTTCTTATTAAATCATTTATGCAATAGTGAAGTTAAGAAAAAATTGTTTACTCGAAGAATAAAGCATATTTCCGAAAAATGTTTGCGTTAAAACTATTTTCATAAATCTAACAGCAACTTGAAATATTATATTTTCCATAAATAAATACCATTTTTTAAATTCATCAGCATAGCAGTGTCTCTTTCAGCATCTTTATTTATTACAGAATAAGTTAAAATACTTTGTATAAATATACAGAGAACTATTTTTCCATTCAAGATGCATTAAATATATTGTAATAAAATGATCCTCTTATTTTGTTACAGAAATATTTTTTTACGATTGAATTATAATTTTAAGATATAAATGAATTTATCGCTATTAAATTTATATTTTAGATTTCACGACAACATATTTTGAAAAGCTACAATTAATTTTAATGCATTTAAATATCGTTACTTTTTTAATATGAACAAAAATCTGATATTGATATGTATGTACAGTGCATGAAAAAAGTTAAGCACGGGATGAAAATTATCAAATAGAAAAAGCATCCGTGGATTCTATTGGATAAAAATTGCTGTTGTCTTGAATGGGGATATGCAAATATAAAAAAAAATGTCCATTCATAATTTTCTTCGCGAACATTACGAATATTAGGAGTGAGGCGAAATGAACTCGATTGCACCAAAGAGTTTAAATGCTCAAAGAAATATTATGGAAGAGTGTAAGGGTTGATTATGAATTAGATTGGCTTAGTTATGATAAATTGAATAGGTTTTGAAGATTTTCAATACTGGTGAACTTTAGGGACGCTTGAGACAGGACAGTATTTTAATGAAGCCGGCAATTTCTTATTTATGGATCATTCTGTCATTTCTCGTTTCAGGAAGTTGAGCAGTTATCCAGACATCCATCCGTTACAAGTCGCCCCTACAGCTACAACATCTTCTGATGACTAGTGCATCGCATTACTGATCAAACGCAATTGCCGAATGACGCCATCAACGCTCTAATTATTGGGTATTACGATAGTAGAAAAGTCAATATTCACGAGTACTGTGAAGCGAAAGCTACTTGTTAAAGGAGTATATGTCCAGATACTATGTACCCCTTCAAGTGCTAGGGTTAAAGGAGCACGAATAAAATGGTGTAGGCAGAATGCGACTGGGACAGAAGCCCTATTGTCCAATGTACTCTTCAGGAATAAGTCTAGATTTTCTCTAGATTTAGACAATAAACTTATACGGGTCTGTAAATAACGAAATACACAAAACTATCGTAAAATAGTCGTTTAGTAGCAAGTTTTTATTCCTGGCACTGTGATGATATGCGTTTTATTGTTTGGGATATCGCACAACCTGCACGTGTCCAAAAGGGGTACTATGATAGCGACAAAGTATCGAGAGATCAAGTTCTTGAAACCTTCGTAAAACTCTACGATGCACTAGTTGTTACATATTTCATATTTTCTTTTGATGGATTTTAACATTCATCCTCACAGTGCGACATTGAGAACGAAGGTATTGCTCATATGCAGCGGCCAGCGTATACTCCGGACATCAATCCCATTGGTCATCTTTTGGATAGCCTCGAAAAACTTCCACTACCCGTTAACCACTTCAACTAATTTCCAATAACAGAAAACTACCCATCTGCATGCATATCAGTTATTTCCCTCTGCTGTGCTAGATCAAATGATTGAAAAGATGAAAGGTCTACGTAAAGCTTGTGTCAAAGTCAAAGGAGGTCACATCTCGCATTAAGGTTTGTTTGGTTTGTTTTTATAGCAGACGAAACATTTTACGAAATTACTCAGTGAGAAGTGGGCACTTAAAAGGTTAGAATTATAACTAATTATATTTTCTTTTATTTTGTTATTTATACTTATGAAAATAGTTCTTAACTGACTACCTTTCCGAGAAATGTAGAGTCAATCAAAGCAGAAGTTTTTTAGATACGTTGGATTTACTGCCGCATTCTTAATTTTCAGTTGACAGCGACTAGATCTAGCAGTATCTAGCAGATCTAGCACTCTTGATCTCTACTGAGACTTAACGCTGCACCAATGGGTCCAGCTTTTCTTTTGATGAACTTTAAGGCTCGTTCATACAGAGTAAGTCTGGCGAACTAGAACCTTGAGAACGAATATTTTGCTCTTATATAGTGGTGAGAGGTCCGAGCCTCTAAAATTTCCAACCTCTTTGGGATGCCCTTCGAAGAACTACCCATGTCCATCAATCTCTTCAAACTACTCTACAAAAGCTGAAAACTCTCTTTCTACAGGAATGGCAG
Organism: Amaurobius ferox; assembly: GCA_951213105.1. NCBI lineage: Eukaryota > Metazoa > Arthropoda > Arachnida > Araneae > Amaurobiidae > Amaurobius > Amaurobius ferox. Next base: position 120,956,757 of record OX578136.1, read on the forward strand.
TTATTTCCCTCTGCTATCTTGTATTTCTTGTTTGAAAGGACCTTCGATGCGAAACTTGCGTCAAATCAGAAGAGGCCACATTGCATATTCAGGGTTGTTAGTTTGTTTGTGCCGACGTGGTGGTCGAACGGTCAAGGCGAGTGTTTCCAAGCAATCATTCGGTCGCAGCATTGTGGGTTCGAGTCCCGCGTAAGGCATGGATGTTTTGTTGCTGGGCGCAGTGTATTCCGCCCCCCACTGGTACGCCTGGGGCAACGTCCCAGGAAGGGCTAAATGGTTCACGTTTCTGGCCGATGTATAGGCGAATGATGAAAGTCAAGTCACCTTTTGATAAAAAAAAGTCTGTTTGTATAGCAGACAAGAATTCACCCGAAATTACTAAGTGTGAAATAAGCACTTAAAGAATAAAAATCTACCTAATTACATTTTATTAAATTTTACTCATAAATATATTACTCAATTAACTGCTTTCTTGTGAAATTTGTAATAAATCAAAGTAGAACGTGTTGAGTTATGTCACATTACTGCCGTATGCTCAACTTTTTGAAGTTAGTGCATGACGGAAACTACGTTGATTCACAAACTAGTCACATGATTTATTATATGGTAAATATATGATGCATCGTATTATGAAATTGTTACCAAAACGTACTTCGTTATTTTTTAATATGTAAAATTATAGTTTTTAGACATTATTCCGGATTTTAGAATATGAATTCAAATGCATTTATGTAGATGCAATGCAGAAAAATTTAATAATTTACTGAATAGAAAGTAATGAATGTGTTGCAATTTTTTATTTAACACACAAGGAAGGCAAATAACACTTATGTAATTGTTCTCTATTTCCAAAATCCCTTTTAGAATGAGAAAACGGAAATTTTAGTTTCTTTAAAGATAAAAGAAGTAAAGTTTGGCGTTAAAACTCAACTCATAAATCAAACAATGTGGTAAACTGTTTTATTCTCCACACAAATCACCTTATCTTTTTATTTAGCAACACAAGAGTCATTGCTTCTTTTATTATCTACAGCAGCATTTGTAGATAAGTTACATTTTATACTATCAATGCAGATGAAATTGTTGCATTAAATTAAACTTTCTATAATATATATCTTATGTATAAGCGTCATCTTTAAACGAATAACTCAACTATTTTCTTCAAAAAATACGTTTTAACTTTCCTTTTTCTGAACATAAATAGTTTAAAATACAGTTCTTAACTTGTCAATCCTTCAGCATCCATGAACCATGGCTTCGTTGTTATGGCCACATTTCCGCACGGAGGCAAGCGATAAGAAGATCAATCAGCACAAAACGCTTTAAAGAAAATATTTCAAAATTTGTAATTTAGAATCTTTGTTTAAATCCAGAAACGCGAGGTGAATTATTCTAGCTGCTCCCACCATTAATAAAATTCTAAGCTCTTAGATTTACAGTGATAACGACTTTCGCCCCTGTATCAAGGTTTTAAATACAACTGCTGATGAAGAATGACCACAGTGATAAAAGCATGACCACAGTGATGAAAGCATGACCACAGTGGTGAAATCATGACCACAGTGATGAAAGTATGAACATAGTGATGAATGCAAGACATCGGTTATGAAAGCATTACCACAGTGAAGAAAGCATGACTGGATGAACGGATTGTAAATGGGTCTTGTAGGCATCTCTCTGTTCTAGGACAGTAGTGGATTATGTACAATCCTCAGCGATTAAAGTTTTGCTGACTACTGGTGGGGCTATTAAAAATGTCCCTCGCGTAACGGATGCCAAGTGAATATTGCTATCAGAAAAATATAAAGATTTATGCTTTGAGAAATTTTTAGCTTACTGTCTGTCCTGTCTTGACAAGCAGAAATGACATCAAAACCATGGTATGCAGGAGGTGAAAAGTTAACCATTTGAATACTTTCTTGCTTATATGTAACTCCATGTTATGGGGCAGAATTCGTCTAGCTGCTTTTAATTTGGGGTGTGTTTTACTTGTCTCCATTGCACAATCTATTGTAGTAATCAAACCATTATTGAAAGTAAATTTGATATTAATAGTCTTGCGTTTGCTATATTTTGTTTACAGTGCTCCATAATTGCAGAGAAAATAACAGTTAATCGTTTAATAATACATTTTAATCCCATCCAAGGAATGCAAACATTGGCTGAAACTTTCTTTTTAACTTTTGTATTTAGAAAGAAATATATGAAGAAAATATACAGTTAGATGCTAAAAATATGCAGTCAGATGCATATTTTAGTGTATAACAGTGCAAGCTGAATGCGACTGTACAACTGTGCCACACTTCTTATTTCTAATAAAATAATCAGATAATACTTATATATAGATTGATGCAATCACGAGTCTACGAAAGTTTGAATAATTCGTGAGAAAAAATTTTCAACAATTAGAATAATTCTAAAATCGTCAGTTTTACGATTTACATTTAAAGAATATTTTCATTTGCTACAATACAGCAATGCTACAAAAAATCTGAAATTTAAAAAAATGTTAGATATAATTAATTATAGCATTTGATTAAACGTTTTGACCAGTTTCGGAGAAAAAAATCAACCAACATCCTTCTTCAGGATGAAAGTTAATTTAGACTGTTTTCCCTCCAAAGCTGTTTCCCTCCAAAGTTATTTTAGACCATTTCCCCTCCTAAACGATACATTTAATTAACAGTATTTTCTGTTATTAATGAAAGTCTTTAAATTGCACGTTATTTTATAGGCAATTTAAACACATTTTTATACTGTCTAGTTCATTCAAATATAATGTTATTCGACTGTAGAACTAACATATTATTTTTAATTTTTTTTTAAAATATATACCAAAATGTATATACAAAATTTGGTAAATATAAAAATATAATATACCAAAATACCAGCTATGATTTTATCAAATATCTTATAATTTATGGCATAATAAATGAATGAAGTTTTCAATTGAAATATTTTGGTACTTGTTCCAATTAATGAAAATAATAGTTATATAATCCCTTTTCCTTTTAAAGCGTAGAATGGAAAGTTGAAAATTATATTTTTTTAGACCTTGAAGCTTAAAGAAATAAAAGTTTACGTTAAAATTATGTTCATAAATCAAACTCTGAGCAAAATGTTTTATTTTCCCTAGAAATGTCGCTTATTTTTGTCTATCTCCATGGGAATCATCGTCTCCTTGAAGAATTATTATAGTTTACTTCATGTCTATAAATAAAACAGCCTTTTCAGAAAATTGGGCTGAAAAAGATTCTGTTTCGTCTTACTGCCTCTGCCATGGTAGTTTAAAACACAAGTACAACACAGAAACGTAGAATCCGCATTGACGAAACATGTATGGCCTTTGATAACGTACATGGTTTCGGAAATGCTGTTTGCTTTATTCAATTTATTCAATTTCAAAAAAGAATTGGGAGCTAGGCAAGGCCTAGTTCATCGTGCAAAATTTTTTTCTGTTTTGCTACTTTTCATTTTAAACACATTTCTTGAATCTACACCATGTATGTTCATGCAGGGAACAAGATGATTAGTACCTTAAGTGCTTGCATTACATATATGATTTATATAAAAATACATTCATCTTAATGTGTAGTTACAAAAAAAAATTCACACATCTTTACCACAAGTAATTCTTATTCCAATCCATAACTTATACATGGAACAGGGAAAAAGCGGTATTTTATATCAATTTAGTACTTGTTTTATTTATAATGTTTACTTATATTATTTTTTAAATATTCAACGGCTTGTCGTATAGTATTTTTGATGTCACATTTACATGTCAGTCCATCTACCTTTCACTTTTGCTATACATAACATTTCCTATTAATGATCAATCTTAGGTATATATAATACAACTGAAAAACGCCAAATTTACAATGTGATAGAAACTTGAAATTTGGTATATGGGCTAATTATATGATAAAAATAGCAAATATGAATATGTTTTTTCAGAAATGTTCATTTAAGGGGTGATACACAGGAAAACGTTCGAAAGGGGAAGTGATAAAAAAAAACATGCTTCGCGATAGGATAAAGACTTCAAATTTTGTGTACGGGTAGATAGTTTGAAATCGAAGAAACTGTGCAATTTCAGATTTCTAATATTTGCTATTTTAGGGGACGCCGCACACCAATATGTTCGATTTTCCGAATAAATGAGACACGCTTTCATTTAAATGTGATTAAGGCTTGATATTTGATATATAGGCCAATCATCTGACAAAAAACCCAAAACAAACTGAATTTTTCAAAAATGTTCATTTATGAGTGTGCTTCGCAGAAAAACGTATGAAAGGGGAAATTATAAAATAATATGCATCGGGATGAGATAGACACTTGCACGTGTAGATAGTTCGAAAGGAAGAAGTGCTCAAGTTTTCTAATATTTTCTTCTATAGGGAGTTCTGCACACCAAAATATTCAATTTGCCGAATAAATATGAAACATGAATTATTCAAAAAATTACATTATTCAGGGCTTGCTTATTGTGAGACTAGTATTCAACTAAACCATTGTGAACGTGGTATCCTTTTCAGAAGAATTATACCACGTTCTAGTGTTTTTTTTTTAATTTAGTATTATATTAATCTGTACGAAATCTCTGGTATGCTATTAATCATATAGGTTTTCAGTATCGGTGAGAAGGTTCTGATGTGTTTTATTATTTTATACTTTTTCCAATTATTTTTAATATGTAGTATACAAAGTTCTATGTTGGACACATCTGTATTCTTATACTTAATAGAGCAAAAATATTTGAATTATATAGCTGTAGAATGTTATTCTTTTTTATAATATAACCATACCTGGTGCTTTCGTGTTTCGTATAAAATCAAACATAATTTTGTGTACACTTTTAATATTTTTTAGAACTATCATAAATTAAAATAATTAAAATGTACATTTTTAGTCATTTACTGTATTTTAAATAGCATATTTAATTTAAAAATCAAAAAATGAAGGACAATAATTGTGAGTTACATAAGTCTGAAGCTCTGTAGTAGAATTTTTGTAAATAATCTTCACATGGATTTATATAAGTGTTAAGACAGTTATATCAATGAATCTTATTAATTACGCCTTTTCTTTTCCCAGTTTTAGGTGAGGCTTGCTTCTCAATGTCAACAAATATAAGTATTACTTTCTTTAATCCCATTCTTTGCCAAATAATTTTTATTATAACCCCAATGAAATGGCGCAATTGTAACTAAATAACCGGAAAACCAGATATGTAACATAATGTAAATGCAATTCGTGGATTCATACGTTCAATTATTAGATGTTATTTTTTATTTTACATTAAACTGATTTCCCTGGTTGCTCATATTTGGAAAAAAAATCACGCGACTAATGACTTCACGATTATATCAACCACCTTATAAATATCGTATCATTAATCACAGCAATTTTACACAATATGCAAGACCATAAATCTTTTATAGTTCAATGTTTATATAAACATTTTAAAAGGTTCGTGAAAAACATGGGTACAGAAACGCTCTTTAGTTTACTACTGAACAGTTGCCCAAAGTAATAGTAGTAACTGTATTTCATCAATAAAATTAAGAGAACTTCCCAAGTGTTTTCTAATTAAAATTATCTATCAGATACCTAAGTGTTTTCTAATTAAAATTATCTATGAGATAAAGTAGCTATGAGTTTATCAATAATTTTAGGCTCTTCGACCCGCTCAAGTTTCTCGCGAAGCAAGATTAATGATCTAAAACTTTTAATGATTATCACAACCAATGAGTCGTGACACCAAGCTAATTCCTTAGCCATATTTTCGCTGCATCAGGTCAGTTTAGAACATCAACGTAATATACGTAAGTGATTAATATGCGTAAGTTGCTACACTGGGCCACTATTCCAGGAAACATAATATATTCATTGGGTGTATACGTTTTACTGTAACAAATATGGTTTTGTAACTCAGACAAATATTCATGGTTTAAAAATTAATCCCATCAGATGACGAAGAGCATACATTTATGTAAAATATTTCCTCCCTTTTGCGTGCCTGCAACATCTGTACTCCTAATATCCTCGGATACATGCCTATTACTCCAACATCTGTATAAATAAAATTGAAACTCTGTCTGTCTATCTGTATGTTTGTCTCATCATCACTAGAGAACGGATGCACTGAATTCCATGATATTTTGTGGGAAATCTTGAAATAGCACCGCTTAAAAGTTAGTCTATGTTTCGAGATTTTAGGCCCAGGGGTTGCCGAGATATTCATAAAAATCCCACGATTAAACCTTTCATAGTGATATCGCTATGCATACTATATATTTACCGCCAATGTATTTGAAGAAAAAACTATATCATGTCGATTAGCAACGGATTTAAATCTAATGTGTTTATGCGGCAGGCGATTTTTATTAAATATTTTCTGATTTAAATAATAAAGATATGTACAGGGTCTTTCAAAAGTCCGTATAAACTTTAAAAATTCATTAAAAATCGAAAAATCATCGCATTGAGATACGGTTTGTACCATAAGTATTGCTAGAAAGGGGGGGGGGGCGTTGACGTGAAAAAATTTGTAGTTTCAAAAATAACATATAGGTGGCTCTGAACGTATTGGGAAGATAAAGAAAATAACTTACTGTATGTGTCAAATCGTGTGACAAGCCTAAGTAAGTCTAAACAGGTGATAGGACATTTTCCTTTCTTTAGATTTTTCCTAAATCGAAATTTTCGCAAAGCATCTGATACTGATTCTCCGTTCACGTAATACAGCTTCACTAACAAGTCTTGCTCGATCACAGTTAAGATTCGCGCAAAAGCTTCTTCCTTGTACCGTTTACTAATGAATCAAATGGTGAATCTACAGAGCGCTACATATCTTTTGTAACAGCCTCATTTGTATACTTCTGGAAGATGTATTCGAGTAAGCGCCACCTATAGGTGATTTTTTAAGCTACAAAATTTTTTCACGACAAAAAAACCCCATCCTGGCAATACTTAATGGTACAAACCGTATCTCAATGAGATGGTTTTCCGATTTTTAACGAATTTTTAAAGTTTATACGGACTTTTGAAAGGCCCTGTATATAAAACACATTTTATCGAAATTGCATTTTTGACTAAATTATATCAATTACGGGCTTTAGGTTTAAAGATTATAGGGATTATTGATATTTTTAATATTGTGTCATCAGTTTCATTTTGGCAAATATATTTTAAACTCATATATTGTAGTACAGGTGATCTCTTACTAATGCACGTTTATATCTTCTTACCCACTAGAATATAAGTTATACAGGTATATCTTCCAATAAAATCTTAGTGTTAAAACAATTAAATTTCATATTTTTTGTAAATTTGTTTACAAATGGGATCAGAATGTTTTATTCTTTAAAGTTTCCTGTGAAGATGATTTTGTATACCGAGGACAGAGATTCTTAAACTTAATTTAGGTGCATTAATTCCAATATTTTAATACAATGTTTTCCATAGCAATGTCTAAGAATACTATAGGATTTTGCACATGTTTGGGAATTTTAAGTTTCTTTATAATGTATTCTCCGTAAGAATGGATTCTTCTTGTATACTGATAGTATATAAATAAAATTGAAAATATGTCTGCATCTATGTTTGTGTGTTTGTTTGCTGATCCTCACGGAAAAACTGCTACACCGAATTTCATATGATTTTGTTGGTAGCCGTGTAATAGCCCCATTTAAAATCAATCCATATTTTGAATTTGGAATACCAGATTTTGTCGACATATTAATGAATTGCTATATAAATAACTCATGGAGACAGCATTATACAGACGGACAGAATTATATCCAAAGTGTTTACAGAGCAGACGATTTATATTAAATGTACACAATTAGAAGAATATACAAAACCAATTTTCTCTGAATTGCATTTATATATCACGACCATTATTGAAATCCATCTGTTTTATTTTGGTAAAGATTTTTCAAACTCATAAATTAATTCATATATTAGGTTTCACCAACTATTGAAGCAGGATATAATCAGTACAGGTATATCTTTTAGAGCTTTCATGTTGGCATTTATTGACCCAATTACACATTTTTGTAAGATTTTCTTTTTACGAAAAGGGCTAGGACATTTTAATTTTCACATCTGCCTTTGAAGATAATTTCGCATAGTGTCAACAAAGATTCTTATACTTATTAGGAGAATTAAATTATATAAATTAATATAATATTTTGAATAACAATGTCATTTAGAAAACTACTGGAAATTGCACATAATTGTGACTTTAATATTGCATATTACGTATGAAGCACGGGTATACTGCTCTCGCCACTGCTTTCTGAAACTTAAGCATTCGTTAGTAAATCCGACAGAACTTAAAATATTCTGTTTTATTGACCCAATTACACAGGAACATAGGGATTGAGTTATATATTGATACGTATAATAACAAAATCAAAGAAAATATATTTAGGCATAGATTTAGTATAAGTGTTTACTTCACATAGTACATTCGTAAAAAGATTTATGTGCAAAAGAAACCACGTAAACCTTAATGTGAGATGTGACCTCCACTGAGTTTCATATAAGCTTAAAATATACTTTTGATCCCTTCAATCTCGTGATCCCGTGGAGCAGAGGATATAACCAGACATTCATGCAGACGTTTAGTTTTCAGTGATTGCAAAATAGTTGGAAGGGTAGACGGGCAGAAGAAACTCTTCCTAGGCCTTCCCAAAGAGTATCAATGTTAATGAGGTCCGGAGAATGCTCTGGCCACTGCATATAAGCAATACCTTCGTTCTCACGGTAATCGTCTACTAGCTCTACTTTGTGAGGATGAGAGCTAAAGTCATCACAGAAATATGACTAACAAGTGCAACGTGGAACCTCACAAAGTGTTCAAAGACTTGATAATTTTCCCTGTCATAGTACCTTCTATGGACACATGCAGGTTGCTACGATATCCCAAGAATTGAGCTCATATCATGACATTACCACGAATAAAAGCGTGGTATTAAACGAAATTTTGGAGAGTTCCGTGCTTCTCTTTTTTTTTCAGAACCTTACACGTTAATGGTCTGAATCTAGAAAAAATCGTGACTCATTCCTGAAGAATACATTTTACCACAGAGTTGCTGTCTCAGTCGCATCCTGCCAACACCACTTTATTCGTACTCTTCTGACTCATCCCTAGAGCTGGAAGGTGCACAAGCTCATTGTACAAGGACATAGAGTATTTTCACATTTTGTCCATCAAAAGAAAATATGCACTAACTGCTACATCGCAGAGTCTAACGAAGGATTCGAAAACTGGATCTTCATGTATTTTCACTGTCACAGTACACCTACGGATAATTTCAGGCGAATGAGAAATTCACCAAAACAATGATTTCTATATCCTAACTCTAGCAAGACTAAAGGCGAGGTGTTATTGGGCTGGTTGTGTATTCCTCGTTCTCTCTAATGCTTTATACGTTTATTGTCTGAATCAAGAAAAATTGTGATTCAAACATGAAGAGCAATGAACCATTGAGCTTCTATTCAAATCGCCTGATGAGGACACTTATTTAATCCTACTCGTCTAGACTTAGCGTTTAAAAGGGAACATACTAATAGTACTTTCGATTTTGATATGCATCCTTTGCGTCACAATACTGGCGGATAACAAATTTTTTCTTGATGTGGTAGCCGTTGATTGGAGATCTGATGTGAAGATTAGAAGATGACTCAACTCTAGAACGACCTGGTGCGGGTCTCCGGATAATTGTCCAATTTATTTGGAATTATTTCCTTAAATGAGAAATGGACAGAATTGTCCACAGAAAATATTATGGTGACTTCCTTAATAAACTTCTCCTGCTAAACAGGCCTTCCAACAGTTAGCGTTGCATGCCAGCGTTGAAAATCTTTCAAATACATTCATTGTGCTATAATACATTTAATATTTACCCTGGCACGCTTCGAAAAACTTTGAGAATTTTAACTCTTAGGCTTAAACGAGTGGTTTTCACTCTAGGAAAAATTACCATATTGTTAATGGAGCAAATCGCAGTTGAACACATTACTTCCTAATCCCATACCCTTATTAGCGATAAAAGTAAGTCATAAAAATCCACGAATACTTTCGTTATTGGATAATTTGCACCGAGTGCTTAATTCTTGAAGTACAGTGCACATTTTATAGAACCCCTCTTTGAACATATTTACCATACCATTTCTTCAAAAAGCACAATTAATTTAAGACCCCTAGGCGAAATGTACATCCCCTGTAAATTGAAACTTATTATAATTTAAATGGAACATAATAAATTAATACTTCCTAAAATGCGACATTGATTATCGAAGAAATTAACTTAATTTTCTGTGATATAGAACTTTTAGAAATTGTCATTTTGGCGACATTTCCCAAAAGGCATCTTTGGCGATTTATTACCAAATGTTTCTCAGTGGGGCATAGATACATACATACTGATAGACACAAATACATTGATATATATAGAGAAACAGATAGACATAGAGAGAACAAGTATTTTCTGATTGTATAACTTATAGAACAACGAAAACTATTTTTTTCCATGTAGAATAAGTTGATGCTCCTGTACTGAATGTACAATTATAATTTAAAATAAGAGCAAATGCTCATGGGGTTTGTTCTTATACATATATTATAAAATGTGCGATAAAGTTTTTTCAAATAAACCGTATTTTACTATATCTCTTACTTCAAAATGTTCCGTTACTGCAAGGACTCACAAGATATATTAGTCACTTATTTATCATTTGCTTTAGCACATTATTATCCTTAAAAGTTTCTCAGAGAATAAGATTAATTAGCTATCATTTTTCATACTAACGACCCCAATAAGTGCTGCCTTGAAACTAAACTCGTTAGTAATATTTTATCTACATATGATCTGCAACGAACCACTGTATATAATATATAAGTGAGTTTCACAGCTGCATTACAAAACATCTGTGACCCACGTAAACTTCCTCTAATGTACGAGTATTACCTATCTTACTGCTTACATTTGTATACTTCATTTAAATACAAAATCTAAAATATAAATTGATAATACAATATACTGATAAAATGATAATATAATAAATTTTATTACTGTTATATATATATATATGTGTGTGTGCGTGTGTGCGTGTGAGTGTGTGTGTGTGTGTGTGTGTGTGTGTGTACAGGGTGTCTCAAGATCATTGACCTGAAATTAAATTTTAAGAAATACGAAATTTAAATTTTTATACCGCCCCCCGTACAAAAACATTTGTAATGAGTAAAATGTGCCCCATACACTAATAAGGTGATGAACAAAATTTCAGCATTTTATCATAAACAGTCCTAAAGATATGACAAGACAAAATTCTGACTTAAATCACTTTTCGATGCATCGACATGTATTTTCAGAGGGGAAAAATCATGTCGGCAGATCGCGTTTCAGGGGTCATACACAAATTACGAAAGAAAAATATGATTGCATAAATAAATAATACTTTTACTATTTATTGGTACAAAAGTATCTGCACTGTGTAGAAAAAATATATTTACACAAATATTGCAAAATTTGTTCAAAATGTTTTCCATCCATACCAAATATCCATTAAAGATAAGAGACAGATGTTATTTGCCTATGATGCATTACTGCTTTGCGTCATTTTCAGTCTTGCGCTAAACATTACATTTTAATTTGTGATTAATCCCTCACCAACTTTGTTTAAACATATCTCTGTGGCTTCTTTTGATAAAATGCTGAAATTTTGTACATCATCTTATTAGTGTATGGGGCACATTTTACTCATTGGAAATGCTTTTGTACGGGGGCCATATACAAATTTAAATTTTGTATTTCTTCAAATTTAATCCCCTAAGAATTGTTATCTATTTCATAAAATTCTGTACCTATTTATAATAATGTACTTATTTATATCTGTACCTATCTATATACTGTACCTATATTTCTTGTACGAATTCATAATTCGAAAAATTTTAATTACTCACCAGTATAAAGTTCTATGATATGAACATGACCTGACTGTCATCGCTACGACATAATATTATTGTCATAAAAGGAAATAATAAACATAAACTATAAAGATATTTCAATAAATTTAAATATCATAAATTTATTAGAATAAAACTGACATGATAACAGCTGAAACAGGGGAGTGGTGCGGTTTTGTTCTTTTTATAGCACATAATAAGCGAGAATTCGATAGTTCTTTTGCAGAACAGAAACTTGTTACGTATTACAATTTTGCAAGCACTTATAGTGACTGACTTAGTCAGCTGTAACAGGCAAAAGCTTACTAATTGCCAAAGAACATGGACCAAAAGATCTAACTTACGTGTTATTAAATCAAGAGCAAAACAATTATGCAGAATAATTCTTTAACTTCAGCGAAAATAATTATTGCATATATAGGTTCATATTTAGAAAATAATGACTATTAACAAGGAAGTACAAAAGTGTTTAATAGTTACTGTACTCGAGATATATTAAAGTGTGCATTTACGCATAGCGCACGATATACCTTCAAAAATAATCAAACATATTATAAGAAATCTGGAATACTGATTTTAATGAGCCAGCACAAAAATATATTATCTCCCACGATACCTAAATTTGCTAACCTGTGAACAAAGTTATGTGTTAGACACAATATTTTTTTATATATATATATATTGACGCCGCCTCTGCCACTGCCTCCGCCGCTGTTTGACAAATTTCGTGTTTCTCAAGTTACTATGTGACGTACTGCAAAATCTATAGCGTAAAAATTATAAAAGTTGGTACATTCGTAGTGAAATATTACGGGAACACACTGATATAAACAGTTTTTCGAGTTAAAATTTAGTTTAGAAAATATTTAATGTCAAATTAAGAGATTTTCACACAGCTGCGAGTTCGCGTCCTGGACAGATTAACAATAGGAATATCTCCAACTTTTGTTGACATGTACCTACATAGTTGAATTTTTGCAGGACGGAGCCCTTTTCAAAATTGTGGTTTAGTTATTGAGTTATTCAAATTTTTATGCACTTCTAAAGTGAAAAATTTCCTGCTGTACAAGCGAAGATTTTATTGGTCGAGACGATTGCTAGCTTCTTTCTGATTGGAATCTGGCAGAAACGTTATAAAATGCGAGATGACTGAGTAATTGTAGTATTAAAAACTTTAAAAGTATAGATATTTATTTCTAAACCTGACTACAACGTTGGTAATGCACTTTGGAAAATGTGAAATGTTGGCAATCATATGACTTATCGTTTATTCCGACAAACAAACATAGAGTTTAGCAACAATTGTTATCACGAACATCAGAATTTTATTGTTATATTGCACAACAATTAAATGGTTTATAGTTGTAAATATATATATACTGAAAGTATAACACGTATTTTAAAACTGTATTAGGAACAAGCAACAGAACCTGCATTTATTAAATTTTGCCGTCTCTTCCTAATACAGTAAGTTATCGTTTTTAATAGCAAGCGGCAAGAAATGATTTGCGATGCAGGTTCAGCTAGCACCAGGGCATAGAAAACGAAGCCTTCTAACTCATGAAGCCATATTTGAATTTGGCAAGAGTGACGATTTGGGGGCTGACATTGTTGCGAACTTAAGGGAGTTGGTGAGCGTCAGCTAATAATGAGACGAAACCCCCACGCGGAGATCACGACTGCGAGGAGCTGCGATTATTGAGTGGCAGGCAATGAAGTGCGGAATCCTGTTTTCGAGCTTTAGCGAGTCTGAGGTACATAGACAATCGCAGCGCCGTCCAAATCGAAATAGCTTGCGAAGCGAGCTCTAGGGCTGATGAATGCCAGTTAACAAGGGATACCAAATCCTAAAATACCCCTAACGGAGGCATTAGCAGGCGGCACGGAAATGCTCGCGGAGCGTGCTTAAGGAGCGTCAAGGAGTATTAAGCGAAGCCTCCCGACTGGCGTATCCAGTTACGGGGAGTATGAGCGCCAGCCAATAGAGGACGGTTCCATGGGATTCTGCGAGCGTCAGTCAGCGTCAGCGATTTGGATTCGAAACCTCCCGACTCGAGAATCCAGTTACTAGGTTAATGAGTAGCAGCCAATAGAGGGTGGTGTCCCGGGATTCTGCGATCGTCAGCAAGCATGAGACACGTAGACGGTCGCTTTCGCCCTTCAGATTCGAAGAGCTAGCGAAACGAGTTCTAGGGCTGGTGAATGTCAATTAACAAGGGCGGTACCCATTTCCGTATTGTGCCTACGTAGCAGGCTGCACGAAAGTGATCACGAAGCGAGCTCTACGCGCGTCAGCGGGTAGAAGGCGAAGCCTTCCCTCTCGCAAAGCAAGTTACGGGACTAGGCGAGCGTCGAAAGCAGGGCCGAAGTCCCCTAGAGTAGTATAAGAAAGAATATAACACATCTTTCAAAATATGACTATTATATTTGCAGTTAACAAGTTTTAATAATAAATTGATTTTAAAGTATTCTGTAAGAGATGTTTAAATTAAACGGTTTATGTAAAATAATTATTTAATTTCTATAATTACAAACATAATTTGAAATCTGCTTCAAGACTTATATAAGGATTATTTTAGTTTCTGTTCTAATTCCACGAACCCTTCATTATCAATCATAATTTAAATGTAAATGTTTGAAATAGAACTGGATATCATAAAAGAGCCTTAAACAACTCAGTTAATCAACTTTATGCAACACTTATCGCATAAATGTCGAAAAATGCTTACTTAGTTCACATTATAGATGTATTCGATGCTAATTTCTCGTAAATTACATTAAATGTGCATTTTAATCCAGTTTTATTATGAATATGTACAGTAGACGGTATAATATGGTAACTATACACAATAACTAAATTAGTAAGTTAAATATTATAAAGTTATTTAACCCTTTATATTCTACATTTGCATAAATAATCAAAATATACAACTGACGTATAAAATAATTTTATTTAACCAATAAATGTATGAAATCCGACGGTGTAACTTAAATTAAAAATTGTTTGAATTTTCTTAACTATTAAAGTCTAGAATTCTGTGACTATTGAATAATAATAGTAAATCACAAAAAATATCACTTCATGGTATAAAAAAACTCTCCAGCAAGTGCAAAAAACAAAACCATCTTTCCAAATTATTTATGAAATCACAAAATAGTTATAGCCAAATTTTCCACATAGCCGAATATGTGCCTTCAGGTGTAGGTACCCCATATAAATTATATATATATATATATATATATATATATATATATATATATATATATATATATATATATATATATATATATATATATACATATATATATATATATATATACATATATATATATATATATATACATATATATATATATATATACATATATATATATATATATATATATATATATATATATATATATATATATATATATATATATATATATACATATATATATATATATATATATATATATATATATAATTGAAATAAAAAAAGAGGATAAAGTTCAATGGAGGGGTTCGCGAAAAATGCACTTTTGAAGATATTTGCGCCTGTTCCTTGGTAATATTAATTTATATCTTTGTGATTGCGTATTGCACTTGGTGTATATTGTATATATATATATATATATATATATATATATATATATATATATATATATATATATATATATATGTATATATATATAATTTTCCTTTAAATTCATTACGGTTAAAAAAACCTACCTGTGATTTGAATAAGTGTTAAAATCCGTTCACAGGGACCTAGACTCGAAAGCATAGATCAACTTTTGCGAAAACGTAGAGCAAACCATTTTAAGATTTCATAACGTTCTTGAAAGGAGGATTTTTGTTATACAATTGACGGGGAGTTTTTACCGTTAAGTGTTATGTTCTTGTGAGATTTCAATATATCGTTCGTAAGAAATATTTTTCGTAATGATTACGCATCGATGTTAACAATGATATAACAAACTTTGAAAATGTTAGTTTACCGCCGAGCACCATTTAATCATGTTTCAATAGTTTTTTTTTTAATTCTAAATTAAATTTATTTAAGTTTTGAAAGAAAAGTATGTACCTTCCATCGGAATACGTATAATGGACAATCATGGATTAAAATCAGCTCAGTAGTTTATGCTGAAAGTTCGCCAACTCTAAAAAAATCACAAAAAATGATGTTTTTTACAATTTTATGACATTGTAAATCAATATTATCTTCAAGTTTAAAAAATAAAGTATATATCTACCACCAGAATGCACAAAATGAGCTATCATTCATCAAAATCGTTTCAGTAGTTAAGGTTGTAGGTCAATCGACATTAAAAGAATGGTCGAGCGGAAAAGTCGCGAAAAATGCACTTTTAAAGTTATGTTTCCTCGTGTGCTACTACACAAATTTAATTTTCGTTTTGTTTTGTTTTTCTCAACTTCGTGGTAATATTACAGAAAACATATCAAGTCTATAGCTGTCTTTGGCACTAAAATGCAATCCTCTGAAAAATCGGATTTTGTCACGTTACGAACAATATACACGTGCTAGCTACAGAACTCGGCGTGGTGGTACGCCGCCGTCACGTTTCTAAAATTACTAAATGCGCTCCTATCGGTTTCAAATATGTGAAGTAAAGTGCGTAAGTTTGCAAACAATCAATAATGAACTGGTTTACCGCGTAACATACATCGCAAAGCAAGATAAATGGGCTGTCTTCAGGGTACAAGAGCCAGACTTTCTGCACAGAAGAAGGAAATTAGTAGATTTCCTAACCATACGTATTCTTATTTAACCTGATCTGTGCTGTATTTTCGTAAGAAACTGGTATATTATTCAAATATGTCATTTCGCATATATTTCCTTCAAATACTTTATGAAAGGATAATTGCTACCCTGGGGAGCTAATGACATAGATATCTTGTTATGAATATTGTTAGATATTTATATGACATACGTTATCAAAATCGTCGAATCATTGTATCTTAATTGCAATGTATCATCGGACAATACATCAAATTTTTATATTTTTATTTCCTAGATAATAATAAAAATCCATCGCTGAGAGTGGAAAATTCTATCGTAAAATATTTATTAGTGAAATAGTTTAACGAAAATACCAATAATTTAAACATTCTCAAGCACCAAAATACAACATTTCTAATACATTAAACACAATTTGATTTTTATGCTTAAAGTGATTTCTTTTTAAATGCAACATTTTCTTCCGAATTTCCTATATGTAGACTTAAAATATTCTTCCAGAGTTCTGAAAAATGTCTTTCTGGAAACATGACAGAAGGAATAATCTAAATATCTAGTTCCAATTTTTTAAACGCATTGGATGTATCTGAATAATGCATGATGAGTTAGAATATTTTTCGTAGTTAGAATGCACCGTTTTAGACTTTCTGAGGGCTTAAAAAACAATATTTGTGCATCTTTGAAATTTTCTTGAAAAAAGTTTTATCGACGTTCGTGTGAGATTGCTGACCAGTAGATTTCATAAATATTATTCTATTTTCTAGAACATTTTCAAAGCAGCCGAGATTTCGAATCGTTGTTTGGCCTTGGAGAAATAAGTCCGTTTTATTCTCAAAGGTATTTGATAGCATTTATGAAACAGTATTTTGGTAAAATATATATTTTCAGAAGAAAGCAGGTTAAGATTTTTCATGGTCATATATTTTTATATTTTGGATATGCTATTTACTATTAAAGCATATGATCATTAATTATGCATCTACAATTCTCCTTTCCATTGAAATTTATTATGTAGTAAGATACAAAAATAGGAAATGTGGTGATATAGGTTGGAAAATTGAGATATAAATACAGTCGTGTGAAAAGTTTTAGAAGAGCATATTATATATATATATATATATATATATAACTCAATAATTAGAAAAAGAAAAAAGAAGAATGACATTGTATCAAAATTTCGCCGGGAGGGATTGTGACCCCCACTTCCCGGTTTAGCCAGCTTTATGTCATGACGACACTCCCGGAAGCGGATACATTGTCGCCAACCAAGTACATATACTAATACTTTAAATGTAAAAAAAGAAAAAAGAAAAAAGTTGAAAAACCTATACTTTCCCTAACCTATACAAAGACTACGCGTTTTACTACATCCAAACAGAAACACAAAATACTACAAAAATGACCCATATCCAATACCAATATATCAAGAAAAACAAGCCACGCATACACCTCACCGAAATGTAAAAGACTCTTACTTTGTACCTAATGATCTCCCTCAGACAGTCAACCATGACCTTCACAATGCAGCCGCTGTCCAATACTATCTCAGACAGAAAGCTCTCTTCCACTCAAATACAAGTCGTAACACTCGGTTACGGTTATGCCGTAAAATTTACACAATATATCACAGAGAAAACGTAGAGGGTAACCCATTACGATTGCTTCTTCTAGATAATTCAGATCACTTATATAACGATTTTCAACACTGCTATTTAAACGTTTGCTTCTTGTTAAAAAATTTATGATAATGTTCCTAAAAACATTTCTATGCAAACAAGAATGCCAATTAATAATGTAATTTATTTTAAAATTAAATGCTTTTCTTTTATCATATAATTTAAAACCTACTTTACCATTAGAAAGTTTATATAATGTTAAATCTAAAAAATTAATACTATTATCAATGTTACGGGAAGTTTCTGTTAATGTCAAATTTGAAGGAAAAAAAGTAAAATCTAAGTGATCCCGGTCATCGTGGCATGCATATAATATGTCATCCACATATCGTATGTATACTATTTCGTTTAAAATATGAGTTCCCTCCTCGTATTTGTTCAAGTATATATCGGCCAGAATAGATGAACAAGCGCCCCCCATCGGAATGCCATTACGCTGTCTGTAGAAATCAGTTCTTGTTTGAAACTGTGCTTTACGATGGAACTGATTTCTACAGACAGCGTAATGGCATTCCGATGGGGGGCGCTTGTTCATCTATTCTGGCCGATATATACTTGAACAAATACGAGGAGGGAACTCATATTTTAAACGAAATAGTATACATACGATATGTGGATGACATATTATATGCATGCCACGATGACCGGGATCACTTAGATTTTACTTTTTTTCCTTCAAATTTGACATTAACAGAAACTTCCCGTAACATTGATAATAGTATTAATTTTTTAGATTTAACATTATATAAACTTTCTAATGGTAAAGTAGGTTTTAAATTATATGATAAAAGAAAAGCATTTAATTTTAAAATAAATTACATTATTAATTGGCATTCTTGTTTGCATAGAAATGTTTTTAGGAACATTATCATAAATTTTTTAACAAGAAGCAAACGTTTAAATAGCAGTGTTGAAAATCGTTATATAAGTGATCTGAATTATCTAGAAGAAGCAATCGTAATGGGTTACCCTCTACGTTTTCTCTGTGATATATTGTGTAAATTTTACGGCATAACCGTAACCGAGTGTTACGACTTGTATTTGAGTGGAAGAGAGCTTTCTGTCTGAGATAGTATTGGACAGCGGCTGCATTGTGAAGGTCATGGTTGACTGTCTGAGGGAGATCATTAGGTACAAAGTAAGAGTCTTTTACATTTCAGTGAGGTGTATGCGTGGCTTGTTTTTCTTGATATATTGGTATTGGATGTGGGTCATTTTTGTAGTATTTTGTGTTTCTGTTTGGATGTAGTAAAAGGCGTAGTCTTTGTATAGGTTAGGGAAAGTATAGGTTTTTCAACTTTTTTCTTTTTTCTTTTTTACATTTAAAGTATTAGTATATGTACTTGGTTGGCGACATTGTATCCGCTTCCGGGAGTGTCGTC
The DNA here is from genome assembly GCA_951213105.1 of Amaurobius ferox. NCBI lineage: Eukaryota > Metazoa > Arthropoda > Arachnida > Araneae > Amaurobiidae > Amaurobius > Amaurobius ferox. The sequence continues at coordinate 120,976,540 of OX578136.1, forward strand.
ATGACATAAAGCTGGCTAAACCGGGAAGTGGGGGTCACAATCCCCCCCGGCGAAATTTTGATACAATGTCATTCTTCTTTTTTCTTTTTCTAATTATTGAGTTGTATAGAAATGTACTTGTCTGAGCAGCTTGGCGCCTTTGAGTATATTTTCAGTTGTCAGTTTTTAAATGTGATAGATGTAATATTTATATGTATATATATATATATATATATATATATATATATATAAATATACAGGGTGTCCCAAAAACATTGACCTCGACATTTATTTCTTATATATTAATCTTAGACATATATAATAAATTACATGTTGCGTAAAAAAGGTACATAATTTTATGACATAGACTAAAATTTTCAAGGGAATTAAATTTTAAGACATACAAAATTTAAATTTTCATACGGCCCCCGTACAAAAACATTTTCAATGAGTAAAATGTGCCCCATACACTGATAAGGTGATGTACAAAATTTCACCATTTTATCATAAACAGACCAAGAGATATAAAAAATACAAAAATGCTGACTTAAACCACTCTTTGATGCATCGACATGGGTTCTCAGAGGGGAAAACTCATGACGGCAGATCGCGTTTCAGGGGTCATACACAAATTACGAAAAAAAACAATGATTACATAAATAAATAAAAATTTTGCTTTTTATTGGTACAAAATTATCTACACTGTGTAGAAATAATTACTTTGCATAAATATTACAAAGATTGTTCAAAATGTTTTCCCTCCATGCCAAAGATCCATTAAAGATAAGAGACAGATATTATTTGCCTATGATGCATTTCGGCGTTGCGTCATTTGCACTCTTGCTTTAATTTACATTGACATTTGAATATTAACATTCACATTTTAATCTGTGATTAATCCCTCAGCAACTTTGTTTAAACATATATCTGGGACTTTTTGTGATAAAATGCTGAAATTTTGTACATCGCCTTATTAGTGTATGGGACACATTTTACTCATTGGAAATGCTTTTGTACGAGGTCCGTATGAAAATTTAAATTTTGTATTTTTACAAATTTAATCCTCTGGACTTATCTAATGGATTTCCTAAATTTCTGTACCTTATACGCAACTGATTATGATGACTGATTATATATATATATATATATATATATATATATATATATATATATATATATATATATATATATATATATCATATAAATTCAACTAGTGAAGCTCAAGAATGAATCTACCACTCATACAAATCTCCATGAAACCATTGCACACCTTAGAAAAAAGCGCCATGATGCTTAAGACTCCGAAGCAGGAAATAATAAAGGAAATACGAAGAAAATACGAAGAAAATGGGATAACCAAATGCTTTGCATATAATGGTTGGGGAGGATTGCGACTCTCTTTAAACGGGAGGGGGGAGTCGTAATCCTCCCCAACCATTATATGCAAAGCATTTGGTTATCCCTTTTTCTTCGTATTTTCTTCGTATTTCCTTAATTGTACATACATATATATACATATATATATATATATATATATATATATATATATATATATATATATATATATATATATATATATCGTGACAAAACTATGTTATTCAATATCGTGGTAAAATAGTGAAGACCCAGACAGTCCGACTCTTCAACACTCCTTCAATACATTTGACTAACCCACTGAATAATTGATAAAGGTTGGTGTCTATTCTATTCGGCAACAATAATTTTTCATTAATCTGCTGAAAATAAAAACAGAAATAAATCTGAAAGCATGGTTTCTTCTGTCATACACACTAGTGTACAAAATTATATAAACAAGAGGAATTTGTGTAACATAAATGAAAATAAGCTTTATTTTAATTTTTGCTTATCGATAAGTACAGTCTGTGTTTAACAGGAAATGTTACATCAAAACATAGCTGACAATTACATCACTGGCTTAGTACTAGCTGGAAATAACTTGTCACTATAAATTCACTCATGTTTGATGGGTGAATTATTTCATAAAGGAAATGAAACTCTCATTTAACTATCCATCTTATAATGATCGAAATACTTCAATCATTTTATTAGGGTAGAGTACTATAGAATTGGGTAGACATGCCAAACTGTTTATCGCTGTTTTATGCTTCAGTTGCCCTGCCTTTTGGTGACAGCTGTGTATGATCTACTGCATTAATAACTAAATATATTTGAATCTCAACTGCAGTACCATATGTATATATTTATTGTTCATAGAGATTAAATATTTTGGACAGAAAATTAATTACAAGGCTTATCCTAAATTTGATGTGATCCTGCAATAAATATAGTGCGGGTACAAAATAGGTTATCATATTATTGTACTTTAAATGAATCAGCTACAAAATAAATATATAATTAAACTTTTTGATTGAGTCTACCTTCAAAGCCACCATGTTTTATTTAGCGCAAGACGAGGAAGGGTCATGTTAGACATTTTTATGGGTCAGAACTGAATATCAGGTTCTGACAATTAATTTATGCTTGTTATTTTCTGTTGTTTCCCATCGTAGTCCTATGAAACACCTGATTTTGGGCCTTGATAGTCATAATAAAAACTTATAGTAGACACATTTACCTCGTGAAAATAATATGAATCTATTATGTTTCTCCCCACATTGAGCCCATTGCATGCAATGCTCGTTGTTAGATTTACGGCGCTATTAAACATGCACTACTGCCGAAAATTAAATAAAAAGTGTCTTGCATCCATCCAGGTCTATGCATTGCTATTGACATAGTTGAAGACCCAGACCGACCGGCTCGTCAACAAGGACATGAGCAACCGATTAGTCGGCCGGGGCTATTGACATAGTGAAATTGTTCAGAGCAGCAGTACTGAAATTGTTCAGAGCAGCAGTACTGAAATTGTTTAGAGCAGCAATAGTGAAATCGGCTATAACAGACTTAAAAATATACAATTGCTTTATTTGATCGATATGTTTTACATAATTTACTAGATGCAACTAACAGGTTAGATTCCAATAATCTAATAGAGCAATTAAGTTCTCAAATCAAAATCCTCTGACATCTAATGCCATATCAAGAATAACTTCATTTCTGTCCCTAATCTGACTAAATATGACCTCTAATTATTTTCTTTCCTTAAATTCTTCTGAGGTTAAAGACCAAAAACAACATCCATCTTTGTACCCCCCCACATAATATGGCCACCGCCACTCAAGCGAAATCTAGCAAAGAGATAAGTGAAATAAACAAACATCTTCACTCCTTCCCTATGCAGAAGCGAATTTTAACTAACATGCACAAGAAGAACAAAGCTCAACGAAAACATTAAGTTGAAAACTGAAGCAAATCGTAATCACTTGTAATTCCTTGGCATAAATAAATAAACTTAAATCACAAACATAAGGAGGGTAATAAGGCAAAAATCAAAACAACTTCAATGGAAACTATTTTACCTCAGAAAAAACACGGGTGTATGACTGCTCAGTGGTTAGGCCTCGGGGATAACACTCGGTTGACCAGAGTTCGATTCCTGCCAAAGTATTCCCGTGTTAACGCGGAGTACGGGCACATTAAATATGTGTGTCAGTAAGTCCTTCCGGGAGATTGATGGTACAAGAAGTAGGGTACAGTCCTGTGGATACTAGTGCCACTTTGTTTCAGTCTAAATTGGGTAGGACTTCCCGGTCGTCCAAATAGATACCTTATACATTCAGGTAGGTCGGACAATCTGGGTCGAAGAAGAATAAAACAATGGTAACGCTTATCTCTATTGTATTGATTTGTACTGAAACTTAAAAAGGACGCTGAGGAGTGGATTCGGTGCAGCCGCAAATGAAATAACAAAACTTGCCGTTATGTAGAAGACAACGATAGGCTTTTTACTTCTGAAACCTTCTTTTGCAACCTAAAATTTGATATTTACCTCAACATACTATTAAAAGTTTTAGGGAGAATTTCAAGAACACTGTACATATACATTTTATGTATTTTTTTATGAGTTACGTGTAATAGAGATTGGGGATTTAAATTCTTAGAAGTTTTATTTTGTTTTAAATCCGTACTCGATTTGAACAATTATTAGTGACATTAGGTATTCTATTTTTGTATTATAATTCAATACCGTTAGAAACATTCGGTATATTTTCAACAAAATTTGAACCGCATAATCATCATAAAATAGTTAGATTTCATCATGAGAACAGTTATATTATCTAATCAATTTTGATACATCAGGTGAATAAACATTGGCTAAACGGTTTTGTTCAACTCTTCCCTACTTTGAGAAAACCCATTTTTATATCAATTTGTTGGATGAAAAAACATATAATATCCGAAAAAGTCATTTGCTTCATATATACTAGTTTACAAATTGAACAGTTTTAACATTACCCAGCTGCGGAAGGGAATACATTTATAACTCATTTTGAAATGCAGTTTATATTGAACAGTAAGCAATTAGCAATGAACATTATATCGTGGACTTGACACAACAGAAATTTTGCGTTGGCACTTTACCAGTAAAGGCATATATTTAAATTTGGCATTCAAAACATAAGATATTATTACGATTGATTGTGTTAAATTTCTTAACCAACTTTAAGGTACTAAGATGTCACACAGAAATCCTTTCAGAATGAATCCTATCTTTAAGATAGTTAGCTGTAAGGCGACCATAAGTAGATATGATCTAGAATTAAAATGGCTATATGAATGAATGCTAATCATTCGATTGAAACCTTTTGCTGAAGTAAATATCATCAGAAGAAATATCTGCCAACAACACAGACAGTAATTTTAAGGTATCAAAAGAGTGGAATATTTTTTGGATTTTGTACAATTCGTTCAAATAATAGCTCGCAGATGGCTTAGAAATGGTCGCATAACATTCAAATTTGACAATTAACTGATTATCAGTGGTCGTTATGCTAGACAATCTTTGTTAAATTGCCTTTGATAAACTACCTTTATTAAACTTCAGTGTCACCCCTGTTGAATAAACTCAATTTTTTTTCCATTCTTGCCTATTTTTAATGTGTCTGCTTCCGAAACTACATAGTTAAAGAGAAAGTCAATGCAAAATATTCTTCACACGCCTAAAGGAAACATTATTCTTTTATCTAATGCATTTTCAAAAAAAAATATTTTCCTTCTTGTAATCACGGCATTTGTCAGAATAAAGCACTATTCCAGCACTTTGAAAAATAACTTTTCGGAAACATGACAAAAGCAATATTCTAAATATCAAGCTTCAATAAATAAAACGCGTTCGAGGCCTCTGAATAATGCATGACGTGCTAGGAGTATTTTTCATAGTTGCAGTGCACCATTTTACTGTTTCTTGTGAGGGTTCGAAAAAACTGCAACGGTTTTTTAAAAGAGGCTGTACTTACTGAAATTCTTGTGAGATCGATGACCACAAGTTTTCATAAATATTATTCTATTATCTTGAGCATTTTTTTAAAAGCAGCAGTGATTTCAACTCTGCAGTCGCTTTTAAAGAAATAATGCTTTGGTCTCGAAGATATTTTATAGCATTTTTAATAAACAAAATTTTTAAAATAAGTTTTAAATTGAAAATGGCGGTATGCTTTTTACTTTCTCATGCGTAGTATTGAGAAAGTATTGTTTTCCCGAAAATTTTCGATTGCGAGATTATGATGCCAATATATGTTTTAAGACCTCCTGAATAGGTTTTGACTATTTTTGGAGTGATGTTCGTCTGTATGATGTCTGTGGTCTATTTCTTGTGTGCACGATAGCAGCCAAAAATATTAATGGATTTTCATGAAACTTTATATCCGGCTTTGTTATCAAAAGATCTAGAAGTAGATAAAAATCTTTAAGCTCGTGCTAAAACTTCGAAATGTATTCGAACTTTTATATTTTATAATCATGGCAGCATAGGAGAAAATTCGACATAAGCAAGCATAAAAGCGTTTATTCATGGCTCCGTTATCACGACACTTGATAGTTTCAATCATTGTTGTGTATTAACTGGCTTGTAGTTCAACTCGACATACTCATACCAAAATGCATTTTGCGATTTTTTTTTGTCAAATTTTATAACCGTACCATGCAACCTGCTATAATTGTGACCGATTGGAACAAAAATTTTACCAGATATCGTTAGACTGACGGACAAACTCTAAAGATATATAATTACAATACTATATCTTATAGAAACACAATCTCATTCATATAGAGTCATGTTTATCAATTTCTACATATTTTTTTATCGATTTTGCGACATTTTTTTCAATTTGGAAACATGTTCAAAAAACTCGTCAAGTTGACGATATCCCGCCAAATTTTTACAGCAAGCGTTATGGATGGACGGATGGTAACATGATTTATTAAGATATTAAACGAATAATTTCCAGAAAGGAACTTTAACTGTCAAGGACATTGAAATCAATTTTGCAAAATATTCAATTTTCATCAATTATGTTTTATTTTTATCAAATTAGTGTTATTTTATCAAATCGGAGGCATTTTTGTTTATTTGCTGATATTTTGTTTTATTTGGCGACATTTAAAAGAATCGCCAAATTTGTAGTCATTTGGGACGGTACGATTGACAGACAAACGGTACCAAAACATTATGACAGTTTTATCTCCTAACAAATTCATTTAATTTAATTGTTTAGCTTCATTTTCATCAATCTGGCGACATGCACGATTATGTCAAATGTTGTCCTATGCTGCCATGCTAAAAAATATAAAATTTCGAATATACTTCGAACTTTTCGCTCGAATCCAAAAAAATTGAATTTATTTCTAAAAGTTTTATATTTAGAAGTTAAACATTTCGTCACTACAGTACATTCTGTCGTGCTTCAGTCGTTTTCTGCTCACTGTGGTGTGGAAGGAAATGAAGGGACGAACCTCTTTGCGAAGGAAGGTACACATTAAACCTTCAAAATCTAATCTAAATAATGTATTTTCATTCAGCCAAACGTCTAATTTAGTTGGAGTTTGTAAAGAAATATATAAATGCGGCATGTTTAACGAAGCTAAGCCTGAGAATGTATTGCCGATTCAAAGTCTCCAATTGCAAGTAACCCTCGTGGTTCAGCTGTAGCTTGATTTCGTCTTCTTGCTGGGTATGATTGCCTCAATGCCCATTTATTCAGAATTGGACTTCGGAATCCACCTAATTGTACCTTGTGTTATTCTGGAGGACCAATGAATAGAGGTCAATTAGACACTTGTACTGCACTTAATGGTTTTAGTTGTATTATTCAAAGATATTAGGAAACTAGAAAGCTAATGACTTAGTTGTCAAATGCCAGCTATTTGTAAATAAAGAAATAAAAAAACATTAGAATAGATAGTATCTAATACTCTTAATATATTTTTACGAATACCTTTCTTGCATCAAATTTGACGTTTTGTTAAGACTCATATTTTTCCAGCATGAGTGAAAAATTCCGCTACGTAAACATGGTAGAAGTAAATCCTGAAAACCTAGCTAAAATATAAAAACGATGTTCGGCATGAATAATGCATGGAATGTTTAGTATATGTTATATAGTTACAATATACAAATTTGTCATCGTTTCAAATATCTTTAGAAATTTATGGAAACTCTTTGAAAATGTCTGAAATATTTTACTAAGTGCTCTGACAAAAATTTACCACATATTCAATTTTACGGACTAGGAGATCATTGACCATTATACTTCATAATTAATATTAACTTTCTTAAAATATTTTTCAAAACAGCCGAGATTTAAAAACGTACTTTGTTCTCGTAATATGAAGCTTGTTCTATTTCCATGGTAGTAAAAATAATTAACTAAATTTCTGGAAAATAAGAAATATCACTCTGTTACCTTTGCAACAATTGGCATCGAGAATATGTTGTTATTGCAGGCTTGTGTAAACAAGCGCATCGAAATGTTTAATTCCTGTGGAATAAGATATTAAGTATTCAGATGCAAATGATATACAATAGCTTCCTTATTTATGTACAAATTCAATTAGGATATAATTATACAACCGCCTAAAGTGGCACTCCAAAAGCTAAAATCGCTCTTCCATTGCAGATAACAGCATCTAATGATCCCTTGATGTTCATTGTGCGCTCTTCCCTGTGCCCTATACGCGACTAGCAATGACAACATGGGAACTTGATATTTGTTTCTATAGAGACTCACCTGTGGTACGTATTGTACCTGTCTTGAAGAATATTTTTATGACATCTAGAGGTTTCACAATATTACATAGTCACTATCAAGATTGAGTAGTTTAGTGGTTGCGGCAGGAAGATAGCACGTGGTAGCCCAATATTTTACCCTCGTCGCCACCAAAAAGTACGACCGTGACTAATGGCAATTTAAATCAGCAGGTCATAAATTTATCCTACAGATGCTCCTCTGAGTTCTACTCTAAATCGTGGGACTCAAGGGTGTAATGTGTTCCACTTCCTGTGGTGCACCTAGACAACTTGTTCTCATAAAACTATTCACATTTCGGCCGCTTATATAGGCGAATAGTTGCAAAACTTAATGCCTGGCCTAAAAGCACCATATCTCCTACGGTAAACAACTCGAACATGATTATGTGAACCTATATACTTTCTAGTCTTCTTTATATCCATCCACCATGATGAAAATAAAAATTTAAATTACAAATTTTGACAATTTCTTTTACGTATATATATATATATATATTGACCGTATATATATATATACCGTATACAAGAATTTAAAAATGTACATGAAGAATTTTATAAAGATCTCGACATCTTCATTTATAGATTGGCGGTAAAACATAGTTTACCAGTACAAGCATTTAATGAGTGGAAATATAATCTTTACAGACCTTTTTGTCACTACTACCCGCAGCATAGCAAAAACAAAAGAGAAATTAAAGTTCCATCCTCTATCAAGCAATTTAAAGAGGAATATGTTTTAACATATACTGATAAAATTGTATCAAATTATGCCTTCACATGTAAGAAGTTATATGTGGATACACTAAACAAAAGTTACAGGGACAGTGAAATGTATGCTTTAATACCCAGTAACGCATTGATACTGACAAATAGAATAAAAGCACTTTACAAAAGAATAGGAATATATATTAAAACAATAAAATATCCATATTTAGTCCTCATCCCCAAACTACACAAAATACCTGTCAAGTTTCGAACTGTGACGGTGGGATGTGGTTCATATTTGGAAAAAGCAAACAAAAAACTTCTGGATTTACTCAAAATAGTAATGCATGATATTACTAGACATAGCTCTGCCATGATAAAGAATGAACAGGAACTGATAGGCCGGCTGAAGTTTTGCCATAGCGATATCAACTTTAAAAGTTACGACTTTCGTGATCTTTTTAACAATATTGATTTAACTAATTTACAATTAATTCTGAAAGATCTACATGAAGAATACTACTTAAAGCAATTTATAACCTATAGAAGATACATGGACTTGGTGGAATTGGTATTAAAGGAAAACATACTTCACGACGGAAGCAATTTTTACAAGCAAATCAAGGACATACCTATGGGAGGGAGTTGCTCGTCAATACTAGCAGATATCTATCTATCTAAATACGAAAGAGGCTCCCATATCCATTCGGAAATGCCATACTTCCATTACGTCGATGATGTGTTAATTGGGGGGATATGAAAACATCCCTTGCTTTGACTTTTCATTCTACCCAATCGAATTGGACCTTATTGAAAATCCAGAGTGTGAGGACGGATCGGTGAAATTCTTGGATTTAGCAATCAAAAAACGCCCGAAATATGGAATATATACAGAGTTACACGACAAAAGAGAATCATACAGGATCACGGTAAATCATATAATCGACTGGAATTCAAACCTTACAAAGTATGTCTTCAGAAATATAATAATTTGTCACTTTAGAAGAAATCAAAATTACAATACTTTTAGAGAAGACTGCATTTACAAATGTAAAAAATTTGCTGAGGAAGCTATAAAAAGAAATTATCCAATCAATTTTATACAGCATTATTACAATTCATTTTTTAAAGAAAAGTTGTAATCTAAATATTTATAATTGAGGTTTAATATTCATGACTGCGAAACTGTTATCCTGATACATGATATATCTCTGCGCATGAGCAACTTTACTCTTATAAGGAGATGCTCCATTGCGTTAGACTGACGGATGTTTCTCCTTCAAATTCGTTTGCTTCTTCTTTGGTTATGAGTCTGTTCTGGTGCTTTTGTTTTCGCACATTTGGGAGAGTGACCATGGAATTATGTTGGTACCGTGAGCGTTACCCGGGTTGTAAAAGCTGCTTTAAGCGGGAAAGGGGTGTCGCAATCCACCCCTGCCATTTTAATGTAATTCATATGGTCACTCCCGTCTTTATGTGCTTACAATCATATATATTGAAGTGATGCATTTATTTTGCGCACTCTTAAATGCTTGTTGCACAAAATTTACATTTATTTCAATCCCTGGCCTAAATACTGCAAAGTTTACAATGTCCATATACAATCTATTTGTATTCATACCTTCATTGCAATGCATGGAGTGGATAAAATTTAAACTATATGTTAAAATGTAACACGCATATTTTAATGCATATGCTCTGTTCTATAATATTAGAAAATTAATCAACCATTCCATATATACATAAGCAAGTTTGTATGTCTGTGACTTTAAATTGTATTCACGATATATCTAACAAGTAGAGCAAATCAATATTTTTGACGACTACTTCTATAGAAACCAATGTCAGACATTTCCTTTTTAACAATATTTTCAATTTGAACACATCATAATAAAATAAACTCAATAGTAAATTTATTAATAATATTTTATTTAAAATCAGCCGTCCTTTACACTTGCACCAATTGGCCATGCACCCATTACCATGCACCAATTGGCTTCTTTTGAACTGTTTTATCTAAAATTAGCTGTATATATGTTCTACTTACGGAATATATAATAATAATTATATAAAATTAATTTTAAATTTTATATATAATAATTATCATATAATAATTATATATATTTAAAAATCTTGAAAGTCGCAATTATATCACATTCCTGTAGTATTCTAAATGACATCCTTATTCAAAACATTTTATTAAATATTTGATGTAATTCTCCTAATAGGAATTATAAGAATCTCTTCTCTTGCTATACACAATTATCTCTACTTGCAGATCTGAAGAATCAAACCCTCTGGTCCTGTTTAAAATAATTTTACCAAAATATGAAATTTTATCAATATATGCAAAACGAAGGAATTGCTAAATTGGACAAACATATGTCAAAATGAAAGCGCTAAAATGGTATTAAAAGATTTACCCTACCATTTTTATTCTGTTTTAACAATTGGCTAAACTCAATATAGGAGTTTGAAAAAAAAGTAAAAACAGATGACTTCAGATATTGAAAATATGAATAATCCCCATAACATTCCAACCCGAAAGTCATAATTGTATATCCTTAATACAGTCCAAAATGTAATGTCGAAAAATTTATATTTATATACATGTCTTAATTGTTTATATCAGAAAATATTTACTAAAAATCGTCTGCCATATAAACTCATTGGATTTTTGTTCCGTTGATTAGCAAATTGATACTGTTTTTTATTTCAAATAAATTTGCTGAAAAATATCATTGCATAATGTTATGTCTATGTGAGGTGCGATTTTTAACACTTTCCAACGTAGTTGAAAAGTGTTTATTACTTCATGGTGTTGTTTTTGACTTATGTTAAATGTTTATGACTTATGAAGTGTTTATAACTTGTGTTGAAAAGTGTTTATGACTGTTCATTCTGTCAGACTGTCTGTCTGTCGTTCGCACGATAATTGACATATAAATGACTTCATGAAGATCAAATTTTAGTACGTTGTTGAGACGGTCTGTGGGATATAGAGGAATGTAAAAGAAAAATATCATTCTATTAGTTTTGGAATGAACCCGGGTTGAAAAAGTGAAATACATTGAACCCTATGGGACCTAATTTTCAAACATGTTTTAAGCGAAGTTAAAATTCAAAAATTGCTTCAAAACGTTTAGGAAATATTCCAATTATCCCATAAAATGTATAAAAACATTTCAAGCAAAATATATTCGAAATTTTTGTAAATATAAATTGAAATAATAATTACACCCATATTATATGAAAATATAACTTGACAAACTGCAATATAAAATGTGGTATCCATCTTTTTCCCAGAAATCGCGATTTTTAATGTTCTTTTAAATTTATATTTAGTGTTGCATCCGTCTTAAAACCGCTTTATTTTTGCTTATTTTCCGTGCATCTATATTATGTAAAAATGCAATTGCAATATTTTTTAGTTTAAATGGTCGTCAAACTTTGATTATTTCTATAACGAAGCCGAATTTTAATGGATGCAGAATATAAACAAGGGATTGTAAGATGAGTTGTATAAGAATTGTTGTGATTTTTTTCATATAAAATTATTTAGCTCTGGAGTGATATGAATTAAATATTCATTCATATTATATAGAGAGTCGGACGATTTATATTCCGATTTATATCAATTTGGACAATGTTAATTTTTATCGATCAAGATTTAAGTTTTCAAATATAATAAATTATTATTGTACTGTGATAATTGAAAATATATTAGCGCTGACTGAATCGCATTTTATAGATGTTTAAATAAAATTGCATTTCAGTTGGAAAGTGTTACATAATCAATACTTTATGCCTGATTGATCTTTCTTGTTATTAATATCGCGATAAACCCTGGTTCTCGAAACAGACACACTCACAAATTCACATACAGGCATAATTTCAATGTTTATTACAGAGATGGGAAAAAAATCTTTAAAAAAAATTTAAATTTATGTGAAAGGAATAAATGATACGTCACTATTCTAAGCATACATGTATTGATACTATTGATTAGTAGTCATCACTATTAAGATTTACTTTTTGTTTTGTATGCAACGACTATAGTTTTCCTGTCACATTCCCTGATAATACATATTTTTATTTGTAGCACAAACCATGCATCAGTTGCATTATATTTTTATTTTTAATATAAAAATTTTATGAAATATTTCTGTAAGATATTTTTATTAAAACTTTTATATGCTAACAAAGAGTTAATAAATACTTAAAATATTAATATTAAACATCTAAAATTTAAACACACATGCTTTCAAAAAAACTTCTCCTTTAATCCTGGATTTGGTAAGGCTAAAACAGTTTTCGAGCATATTTGAAAAATAACTTTCGGAAACATAGCAGAGACAATAGTTTAAATATGCAGATCTAATATTTAAAGCGCTTCCGAAGTAACTGAATAATGCATGACACGTTAGAAATGTTTTTCATTGTTCTGGCTTCCCAATTTCTTCAGAAGATTATAGAAACATATTTGTGTATCTTTGAAAGTTTTTTAAAAACCATGCTTTTCCGACATCATGATATCGCTCACTTGCGTATTTCATAAATACAATCAACTTTGTCTAGAAGAAAGCGACAGTTTGCATTTGCTGTTCTGGTTTGTACACATGCACGCGATTGTTGCTTCTGTCATCAAGGCAATAGTCAATGTGAAATTGCCAGAATAGTGAAATGTTCGAGATGCGCGGTGCAAAATGAATAGTCTTATGAATACTGGTAGTCATTTAATTCGTCGAAGAAGTGAGAGAAAAAAATCACTACACCCAGAAATGACCGACCTTTGAAACGATTTGCATTGACAAATCATAGAAAATCTTCATTTCAATTAGCTGCTGAATTGTCAGAGGCAACAAGAAAAATAATCTCTGCTCCAACCACTAGAAGATCACTTGTAGAAGCTGGATTGAAAGGCTGCAAGGCCAGGAAGAAGCCATGGATTTCCGAAATAAACAAAAAAGAAACGGTTGGAATGGGCTCTTAAACATCGTCATTTTACTGAAGAAGTTTGGGCGAAAGTTCTGCGGTCTGGTGAATCAAACGTTCAGGTATGTTTCATTCGACTTGCTTTTATTCAAAACCAGCGTGAACTTGTCAATATGTAGCAACTTTTTTTATAAAGCTCTTTAGGATATTAGTAAAGTAATTTTACTACTATAGGTATTTGGAACACCTGGTGTGCCTTATGTGAGGCGACGTGTAGGCGAGGAATATAAGGAACAGTGGACTGTGAACCATGATGGTGGCACCATAATGATTTGGGGATACATGGCAGCCGACTGTGTGGGTGAAATGTACATCTGTGACGGACGAATGAATTCTTTGACGTGCATAAATGTACTAAAAACAACACTGCAAACATCTTTTTAACTAATATTTGGCGACACAAACATGGTTGAGGTCAGACTCCAACAAGACAATGCAATTTGTCACACATCTACTGTGATTTTGAAGTGGTTTAGTGAAAATGGTGTACATTTTTTGCATTCTCCTCCACAGTCTCCATACCTCAACCCCATTAAACAGTTGCGGTCTTTTCTCAAACGCAAGAGCAGGTAGCATTCCAGTACTTCAAAAACATCCTTAAAATTCATATTGCAAGAGGTATGGAAGAAAATACCGAGGGAGGTATGCAGTAGGTCAGTATGCTCTATACCTAAAAGAATTAATGCATAAAAGCGAAATGAGGTCCAACCAAATAATGATAAGTTTCAATAAAAAGTGATTATTTTGAATCTCTGCATTTTTATTTTAACAAACCAGATATGGTCCTTGATAACGTACATGATTTCGGAAATGCATTTCACTATTTTCAATTTATTCATTTTCAAAAAAAATTTTGGAAGTCTAAAGCCATAGCCCCATGTTCAAAACCATGATTCTGTTTTTACAACTTTTCATCTTAAACACAATTCTTGTATTACACCGTGTATGTTTATGCAGTGAACAAGGGAATAAGTACCTTAAGTACCTGAATTACATATATGATTTATAAAACTTTAATCTTAGTGTGTAGTTAAGTTATATATTCACCCATCTTTACCACATGTATTTCTTTTTCTATTCCTTCAGTTATATATGGAACAGGGAAAATGGGGTATTTTATACTATTTTAGTACCTGTTTATTATGTTTTATTTATAATGAACTAATTATATTCTTCAACATATATATATATATATATATATATATATAAATATATATATATATATATATATATATATATATATATATATATATATATATATATATATATATATATATATATATATATATATATATATATATATATATATATATATATATATATATATATATATATATATATATATATATATATATATATATATATATATATATATATATATACATATATATATATATATATATATATATATATACATATATATATATATATATATATATATATATATATATATATATATATATATATATATATATATACATATATATATATATATATATATATATATATAAATATATATATATATATATATATATATATATATATACATATATATACATATATATATATATATATATATATATATATATATATATATATATATATATATATATATATATACATATATATATATATATATATATATATATATATATATATATACATATATATATATCTACATATATATATATATATACATATATATATATCTACATATATATATATATATACATATATATATATATACATATATATATATATACATATATATATATAAATATATATATATATATATATATATACATATATATATATATACATATATATATATATATATATATATATATATATACATATATATATATATATATATATATACATATATATACATATATATATATATATATATATATACATATATATATATATATATATATATATATATATATATATATATATATATATATATATATATATATATATATATATATATATATATATATATATATATATATATATATATATATATATATATATATATATATATATATATATATATATATAATAAAAATATCATATGAAATTCCAATGATTGATTAAATATAAGTTGTAGCTCATATAGTCATAACTTCAAATATAAGATAACTGCGCTTAAAGATGAGAGAGTTTCATCAATCAAGAGGAGAATAAAATGCATATATCTAGTCATCAAGCTAAATATAATCAACACGTATGTATGGAGATATTCTGTGGCATAAGAAATCTAGAGAAAGGGGAAACTTTACAGTTTAACTTACAATTAACAATAATTATTATTAAGCATTAAAGACATGGCCGTTAAAACTCATTAATGGAATTAACATTAAAACGTTCATTGCTCGTTGTTGCGCCTCAATAACCCTCCAATTATTTTTACCTTTTGTGTAAGTCCTGAAAAGCATTATTAATTAATATCAAAAAATTAGATTATTTAAACTTAAACAATATAATTTATTAACAACATCAATTTATCAATAATATCTATTTTCATAAATATAAATTTTCAATTATTATCAATTTTCATTTAATTATTTTAGCAAGGGGAGATATGCGAAAAGAATTATTACTTTTACCGTTGTTATCTTGGACCTATTATTATAAGCACATACCTTCAAGTTTAGTTTCGGGCTCATCATCTCTGCAAGGTTTTCATCATTCTTGCCACAACTCCTCATTGTCTGTCGTATGCTACTGCACTCTCATTTCGTCTATAACTGAAACTCGTGTACTTAGTCCACAACTCTTACTCTTAAGTCATGATAGTGTAAAATACTCGTACTCTAACTGCAACTCCTAAGTCATGTCTGCTAGGTCATATTCACTTAGCTCCTTCCGTAAATATGTTTTAGACTTGTGGTTCCTTCGGCGGGGGGGGGGGGGGGGGGGGTAGCTGCGCCCTTCTTCCCCTTGGCGCTCATTGGTTCTTCTAAACACAATGACATCACTTCACAGCCTCTCTCAGCCCCTGTGGCCTAGCACACCTAAATTTATAGCATTTGACCAAAAACTTCAAGTTGTCGTAAAGTTCGGCGCCAGTCAGACTCAAGCTTTCTTTTCCTTAAAGAACACCATAAATAATCAAATAAAAACTCTCATGTGAGAACAATTTCTGGTCTCACAATTTCGAATATTTAAAAAAAGAAAAAACAGGCATTAATGCTAAACACTTGGAAAAGCACTATTATATATATATATATATATATATATATATATATATATATATATAATAGAAGGATATTTTATTTTACTTGTACTATATATACCTGAGATTGATCATTAATAGACTCCATACCTTACCCCATTACGGATAGCTGAAGCTTTCAGTAACATGTTCGCAAATTTTTTTACAGTTGACCTAATGCCTAGCTGTTTACAATATCGACTTCTCTTTCAAATTCTTTTAGAAAAATACATTTCCTGCGTCTGATGAATCTCTATCAGGAAAGACAATACAAGGCAGAGACAATATTCTCAAAAATCAACTTTTATTACAGAATGCATGATAGCTTTTTCTCAGTAACGTATAGATCATGCTTAGAATATAATTGCGGTAGTATATTTTCTCCATTTTTTCTGCATGTTTGTAAAGAAGAACGATGAACACTAAAAAGCTTCTTTAAAATGTTTTATAAAAAATTTTGAGAGATTTCGGATCAGCACATAACACATATTATTCATAAATATTCTATTTTGGGAGCATTTTTCAAAGCTGCAGAGATTTTGAGTCTTTGTTTGGCTTTGAATAAAAAGTTTGCCTTATCCTCGAAGGAATTGGTTGAATTTATGAAATAGGATTACGAAAATATATTTTTAAAATAGGTTAGCCGCAATTTACCGATCGTGAACAAAAGTTTTGTTATAAATACATGACTGGGATTTTGAAGGAAGTTAGTTTCTTTTAAATTTATATGAAAATATATTCATTAAATACGCAAATGTAAAATTTCAAATTTTTCTCATATTCAAGTCATTTTGTGTCTTATGTAATAGAGAATTATGTAATATTTGCAAAGAAGATTCTATTTTATATATATTTAAAATTAATGTATTTTTTGGTTTTAAAGTTACCATGTAAATCGCCTATTTGGTAGTATTAAATGTCTTGAGTTGGAGATATTCTTAACTCAAAGGTATGATGCTTGTCTACCACGCTCTGGTTCAGGGATAAAACGCTTCACTTCTGAATTGGTTATTTCGTGCTTTTTATATATTTGGGGTCGGGATGAGATCAAATATTTCTCTGTGCTTATAACATATTATATTTAATTATTCTCTTTCAATATTATATTTAGATTGTATAAATTTACTTTCCATGCGTATTCTCAATAAAATGCAGACTGAAAGCAGTTGAACTAAATATTCAAATATGTTGCACGCCATAAGGTGCGTCATCAGTTACATATATCACGACAGGTACACGTTATCACGACCTTTCTGATTTCGTAATTTTCATATAAATCTAACACTTTTCTTCAGTTCTCCGGCGACAACCTCATTCGTCTGCAACTCATCGGGAAAGGTAGCACTATTGCTAATAAGGTAGAATTATATGTCTTGACCTGGATATATTATTGATTCAGAGCTATAACTCTAGTCTACGGCCCTTTTCCCCTGCAATCAAATCAATCCAGGCGAGCTGGCAAATTATTCAATCGCTCTGGATACAAATTCTGTACACTTTGGACATACCATTAAATGCGTAATCCTTCAGAGCTGACAAAAAGTTTTGGAAAATTACGGTGAAAAGTACATCATCGAAATCTAGAAAATGAACAGATTTTTCTTTTGTATATCAAATTCTTAAATACTGCCGGTAGTTTGCTATTTCAAAACTATCTTTTACCTCCTGAAGCAATTGGATTCAGTTCAGGCTCATACAAGTTTTCCAACGTTCATAAATATTTATAAAATGCTGCGATATTTGATATGAGTTTATATGAGAGATATGAAATGAGTGAGTTTATATGATATGAGTTTATATGAGTGAGTTTATATGATATGAGTTTATATGAGTTATATGATAGGAGTGAGTTTATATGATATGAGTTTATATGACTTTATATGAGTTTCGTAAGGTTCATAAGGCGTTGGGTTCATGTAAGATCTAAAGGTCTCATAAGGGATCATACGAAGGGTTTAGATTCATATAAGTTTTTTGTGAGGATATATATTCACTGCTTCTAAAGATAATTTTGATCATTTGTTTAAGTAATTTCATTTTATAATCATTCGTAACCAGGAAAACAAAGTGTGCAAAAATTGTGCATCTTCTATGCTCAATAATAATAAAATTGAAGCACTGTCTTCTACGATTTCTAGAACAGGAATATATGTGTAAATTCGATGGTATAGGAGCATAAACTTCGTGAATTAATTTTAGAAATCCTTTGTAAATTAGCTCTAAATGGCGACTGACTTGAATTTCCTCAACACATTATAATCCAAAATTTATATTACGAGTATAGTGTATAAAAATCGTCTCACTATATAACACCGATACGACAGAATATACAAAATAGATTTTATGCAACTCTATGTAGCACTAGTATGCAGACATACTCGTATAACATTTCATGGAAAAAACAGTTGGCTTTTTTGGATTGACACTAATAGAAATACAATTCTGCAAAACATATTCAAAATGTAAATTTCAAACTTCATTCAATATTTCACCTAACACAGTGCTTCGAAATCCCGAATTTGAACTACAGTTGTAATACAGAAATGCAAATTCATAAATTGATTTTACATTACAGAAATTGACATTTACCATTCTACTAGAACTTTTAACAGTATTCCAAAGAAGTGCACAGAAATGGTTAAAATACAAGGTAAGCATGCATCTAAAACCATTGGTATTCGTATATGAATTAAATATACAATATGACTATTACAAAAATAAATGTGCTTCAAACACCAGATTTTCATCTTTAAAATTTCACGAATTTATCGTTGTTTAATTCGACATTTTTACAAAGAATTTTCAGACGGGGTAAAAAAATCGGAGTAATCCTTAATTCATCACATAAAATATTTATTTCCAATGCACATTATTCAAATTCATTCTTCAACCCGATTCGATAAAAATTCTTTTACTTGATTCGTGATGGTAAGTGCCCAAACATAAAGCCATTTAAGAAAATTTCATAGAGAAGTTTTAGAATAAAACAACAGAAGCTGAGAACAAGTCAGGGCTTCGCTTTATTATTATACAATCACGTATCTTTCGCTGTTCTATGGATTTCGATTTGGTGATTTCGTTCTGAATACATTAGAATGGAAATGAAGCGCTAGATGTGTCACGCTAAATTCCAGAATTGAAAAATTACCGCTCAAAATTGTTGTGGCACAGCGTGATGCATTGCAGCAATGATTATCGCATAAAGTAGGGAATATGAATTGGAAATTTTAGTCACGCTTTTTTGATTTATGGTGCCAAGCATAAACAAATGTAAATGCACTTGCATTCCCTTAATGTGCCATCCAGGTTTTCCATAAAATATTTAATAAAAGGGTTATATATTTATATGTATATATATATATATATATATATATATATATATATATATATATATATATATATATATATATATATATATATATATATATATTATACATATATATATATATATATATATATTCTAAATGAAAAGAGGTATGGATGGAAGCAATATACCAAAAGATGGCCGGGGGGAGTTGTGACCCCCTCACCCAGGTTAAGCATGCTTTGCGTCGCGACAACATTCCCGGAGAGCCGGTATATTGCAAAATAGAATACGAATGTATCAAATTTTAAGATGTAAAACAGACATCGTACACAAACAAATATAAGATATAATTGTCGAGATCCAGCCTTATCAAAAATCACCAACAGTAAATGATTGAAATATGTTAATATATATATATATATATATATATATATATATATGTATGTATATATATATATATATAATATGTATATATATGTATATAATATATAATTGCATTCTACCCAAAAGAATTAGACTTAATTGAAAACCCGATCAATGAGGATGGATCGACAGACTTCCTGGATTTGTCAATAAGAAAGCACCAACAGTATGGAATTTATACTACCATACACGACAAGAGAAATTCATACAATATCAAAATTAATAATATTATTGATTGGAATTCAAACCTCACTAAAAATATATTCAGAAATATTATTATCGGATACTTCAGAAGAAGCAGAAACTACAGTACTTTTAAAAAAGACTGCATTTATGAATGTAATAAAATAATAAATGATGCATTAAAAAGAAAGTACCCTAGATATTTTTTACAACATTATTACTATTCCTTTTTCAAAGAAAGAAATTGTGCATTGTTTGATTCTAAATGAGCATTCTTAATTATATATATTTCATATCTGCGATCCTATCATCATGAAGTCTTTTCGGGCATGTGCGACTTTCCTTTATAAAATGTTGTGTTTTCATGCTGGATTGTAGGGTGTATCTCTTCCATGCTTGGTTGCATCTTTGCTTTTTTGTCTGTTCGGGTGCTTCTGTCTTTACACATGTGGGAGATTGACCATTGAGTTACATGGGTACCGTGAGCGTTGCCCGGGTCGTAAAAGCTGCTTTAAGCGGGAAAGGGGTGTCGCAATCCACCTCTGCCATTTTATGCAAGTCATATGGTCACTCCTGTTCTCGTTTATTTTTTCTTCTTGTTTATATCCTTATATATTTATATATATATATATATATATATATATAATGTACATAGAGTTCATGTTAAAAAATATATCCACAATCATAATTTTCTTCCTACTTCTAATAAAATTTAATATAAACACTTTGCTCATCATGGATTTGAAAATATAACTATACATATTTTGGACATTAAAACAAATACTGCTGATAGATTGTTCTTTGAAAACTTCTATATTAAATCACAATGTACTCTGTTTCCATATGGATTAAATCAATTATATCTCAATGGTAATATTGTTAAGAATAATTTTGTAGATAATAAATATTTTATTTTTAATCACCCTTTTTTTATCCTCTTTTACATAATAGTAAATTGGCAAAACTCAAAAGATTTAAAAGCGGTAAAGGAAGCTCCTCCCAACATGATTTTAAAGCGGAGATTGAAAGTATGCATCAACAATTCAATAACACATTTCAATGGAAATTTATTAAATCCTGGGTATTTGCAGTTAAGAAAAAACAATTAAACACAGTTTATGCTATTTTCTCAAAGTTAAATCTTACTAATGAATATTTTAATCATATTTTCTATGATTTGGTCATTACTAGATCAAAATATTTAAAAATAAAACTTAATCAATTTCATAACAATAACTGTTCTAATTCTTATTGTGTAATATCATTTAAGCATCCTATTTATAATTCCATAAACTTTAAGAATTTATTTAATCATTTTCAGCATTTATTGCCTGTAAAGGATTTGAATGTTACTAAAACTTTTAAATATAACAAGCCTATTGGAAGAACTATTTTTAATTACAATGCAATTTCAAAATCTCTCTCAGTCGACATAGATTCCTCAACAAAAGTAGATGGTGAATGTATTTGTAGTGTTGATAATTATGCTGAATTTATAAATCCACACTTGGGGCATATATTTACTGGTGACTTAGCCATTGTAAAAGATAAATCTTTAAGTACTATAATGTCATTTGGCACTAAATTCAGGTTACCTTCATCTAATAATTCTAAACAAGTCTTAAAGTCAATCAATCTGTATCTTGATAAATTTATTTATGGATTAGCTTCTAAATATGCTCAGCCTTTAGAGGCATTTTTTTGTGGAAATTTACTATTTTAAGATCTATTAAATATGCCATTTGTAGTATTAATTTATCTGGATCAATATATAATATGGTTAATATAAAACACTCTGTTAATGATTTACATAGATCTTTTGTTATTACTTATGTTGATAAAGCCTCTAATAATTATGCTATTATTTGTAAAAAAGTCTATATTCAATATCTGCTAGATTATTTAAAAAATAATAGTCTATTCAAAATTGATTCACACTCTGTTAATAGTATCAAATTGAAAATTATCAATATGTATAGTGATTTAGATATTAATAATAAATTTTTGACATTTCCATATATTGTGCTTATACCTAAATTTCATAAAAATCCTATTAAATTTAGAACTGTAACTAGTGGTCATAATTCATACTCTACTACTGCTAGTAAATTATTACTAAATTATTTAAATGTACTAAATATTAATTTACAAGATTCTAGTGATAACTACATTATTCTAAATAACAGTAAGGAATTAAAAAATAAATTAAAAACACTTGGTAAAATAATAGGATTTCAAACTTTTGATTTTAAAGATCTAATTTTAATATTAAGATCACTGATCTATATGATGTCATTTTAGCTTTATATAATGCTTATATTACTAATCATTCTCATCTTACTAAATTTACCAATTTTCCTAAGCTTCTCCATTTTGTTCTTTTCAATAATTATATCTTTCAAGGTAATAAATTATACTTACAAGTCTCTGGTGTTCCACAAGATGGCTGTAGTAGCAGTATGCTAGCTAATTTATATCTATATCAATATGAAAAATTCTTTACTTCAACAGATTATAAAATTTACGGATATGTAGATGATCTGATTTGTTTTGTATTTACTGATAACTATGTCATAGATATAGATTTCTATCCGGATAATTTGGAATTAATACCTAATGAAACTACTATTAGTAATAATATTTATTATTTGGATTTAAATCTAATTATAGAAATAGCTCATGGGATAGTTACTAATTTATATGATAAAAAAGATTTTTTTTTAAATTAATATTAATAAATTTTTACCTTTTAATTCCTGCAACTCGATTCAATTGTTTAGAAATATTATACTTAATCAACTTTTTAGAATTTATAGATTATCAGATATAAAATTTCATGATTTGCACATTAATAACCTCAAAATTACCAGTAAAATGTATAAATATCCTGCATATTTAGTAAATGGTATAGTTAATAAGTTTTGATTAGCCTAAAATTCTCATAATCTATCCTTAGTATCTTATTTTAGCCGTACTTCTTCATTCTCTTGAAATTATATTTTCATCTTTTTATATTGAAGCTTTAACTGTTGAATATCTCATTTTATTGCTTTTACGCATTACAGTTTTTATTACTCTCTTTGGCAACAGCAAATCACATCTTTTCATTTCTGCTTATGGCAACATTGGTCTAGTCATATTTTGCTCGTCATGGTTGTACTAATGACGTGTATTTTAAGGCATTTATGTTTCCTTTAGTTTTCCAATCTATTTGCTTGTCATCCATATAACACAAGTTTATAGATAAAATATATCTTGTGTTTCAGAAACAAGCATTTTTGTGTTCATTTCTAAGGGATATATGGACTTGACGAGAATTTTTTCGAAATGAATTTATCTTAAGCCTAAAGCTCTTCCAAGTACAAGCTTTTTTGCTTGATTTTTTTGTTTTCCTATTTTCATTCCTCATCTTTGAAATTCGTTGATTGTCTTTGTCTTTATGACCTGCATTACGCTTTATAATTTCTTTTTTATGTTTTAATTTCATTTATTTCTTTGTATTTTATAGAAAATTTTGGAATAGTGTATTATGAGTTACTACTTCATTCTAACATTGGATTTACTAATTTATATATATATATATATATATATATATATATATATATATATATATATATATATATATAATATATATAAAATATATATAAAATTATTATATGAAATTCCAATGATAGTTTGCAGGTAAATTGTAACTCATGTAACCGTAACATAAAATATAAGATAATTACGTATAAAACTAAATTTAAACACTTACAAAACAATTTATAACTATGACAAAGTAAAACATTGCATATTTGTTAATTTACTTGCTATGCAAGAATAATAAAGAATAAAAGTAGTTTATAAAAGTTCAAAGACATTTTAGAGATTTTTTAACACACATAAAACATTATCTTATAAATAAAGTAATCCAAAATTAAAGCAAAATTGAAACACATTTCTATCATCTACTACAACGTAAAAGGATGGCTCGGCATGTAAGCACTATGACTTTCCAAAATTTATAAAATATAGATATAACTATCATGGGGAGAACAAATCTAATTTAATGCAATTATGCATGCAGCATACAATGAATAATAAATGAATATCAATGGTGAAAATTCGAAAATAGAAAAACAGAAAAAAAACTGAAAGTAACAAGACATTCAAACTTACCTTATGGAAAAGCTCAAGGCTTAAAATGGAGATCAGTATGCAATAAATTATTCCTCATCGTCCGGTATTTATCCATAATGATCAAGAAAGTAAGCTTGTTTATGAATGAGGAGATATATATTATATCTGAACTCCTTATACTGAGCCAACAAGCTTAAAGATTGAAAAATAAAATATAAATAAAAAACCTGAGAAAATTCTGCAGTGTCGTCTCTTAAAGCTATAAATATGGAGTCTGCTATCGCCAGTCGCAGGACTTAAAAGTGGAGATCAACTGTCGCCAATCGTGAGATATAAATAACAGTATTGCAAATAAGTACACTGCTCACAATTGAAATCGCAACACCATAAACTTGTAGGTGTAGCTTTATGTAAATCAGGCAAAGGAAACACCAAGGCGAGATATGCAAATGATCACAGTTTCGTTACGCATAGTGACGTAACACCTTACTGAGCAGTAAAAAAGTGTCAGGTCTTGGAGGAGAGATATCAGAGATAAATTGTAGCGTCATTGGTTTCAGGTTGTAAAAATCATCACAATATACAAAGAGTACGTCGGCATACCCCACACGTCCAGTTGTTGTCAACGGAACGGCAACAAATCATTGTTTTACATGAGGGTGGATTGAGTCTTGGAAGGATCGCTGAACTATTGGGTCGTGATGTGAGCACAGTTCAACGGTGTGCGTTACGTGGTGATCGACGGTGTGTGGACGGTGTGTGAACGGTGTGTAATCATGAGAGACAACAAAATGACACGAATATCAGGTAGTGGAGCTTCCAGGTGTACCACACCACGTGAAGATTGCATGTTTCTAAGAAGCGTTATGTTGGAGCCTTTTACGACTGCAACCGTATTAAAACGACATCTATCCCACACTACAGGTAACGTGGTTTCGACGCAAACATTTCGAAACCGTTTGCAT
The DNA here is from genome assembly GCA_951213105.1 of Amaurobius ferox. Lineage (NCBI taxonomy): Eukaryota > Metazoa > Arthropoda > Arachnida > Araneae > Amaurobiidae > Amaurobius > Amaurobius ferox. Next base: position 121,002,603 of record OX578136.1, read on the forward strand.
GACGCAGGACTCCAAGGTAGGCTACCTATTTGACACCTACCGTTTCAACGTCTCCACCGGCTACGTCGCCTCCAGTGGTGTCAAAATGAGATGCAATTGGTTGACAGAATGGCTAAAAATTATGTTCACGGATGAACCACGCTTATGTTTTGGCATGCCAGATAGCCGTACTCGCGTATGGCAGCGCTTTCAACAACGCCACCAGGAAGCTTTATATATCAGTTGCCAAACAGCCTCCTAAGTGGTACCATGGTTTGGGATGGTATTACATTTGGTGGACGAAACCGTCGGTCCCATTTCTGGCAGTATCACTGCAAAACGATACGTCTCTGACATTGTGAGACCTATGTTATAGCCATATCTGGCAAACTGGCCTGGACTGCTTTTTCAACAGGATAATGCCAGGCCACATACTGCATGGGGAACTATGAATAATATCCTGCCTAAGCTAGCCAAATCAGCATATTTAGGACATCATGTCGCCGATAAAGAGAATTCTCAATTCCAGTAAACCATGTCCAGTTACAAGCCCAATTGCATGCTTTGTGGAATGCCATTCCTCAGCACAACATTGGCCATCTTATTGACAGGATGCCTCATCGTATTCAATCCTGCATAGCCGCTCGCGGTAGGCCTATTCCAAATTGATCTAATGTCAATAAAGTTCCATGCTTCATATTCCGGGTATGATTTTTTGATCATTTGCACATCTCCATGTTACAATTATTTTCTGTAAGTTTCATAAGGATAAATCCATTTCTTCGTGGTGTTGCAAAATATTTTCTATATGTTTTATATAACAAATAATAAAATGCAAGAGTAATAAATTTCGTTCGAAACATTGAGGGCTGTCTCCTGGGGAATACACACAAACTATATATAAATATATATATATATATATATATATATATATATATAGCAAATACAATTATTAAGGAAAAAATGGGAATCAATGGGACACATTTTAACGAACAACTTACAGAAAAAAAAATGAAATCGAAGAAATTATAAATCAAATTGTAATGAATAACTTACAGAAACTGCTCAAAACAGCGACCGTCAACATGAATGCAGACCTCATACCCGCGACGGTAAACGCTCTTTTCAGCATCTATCATTTTAACGTCTTCACCGGTTATATCGTCTCCAGTGGTGTCAAATGAGACGCAATTGGTCGAAAGAATGACGAAAAATTCTGTTCACGGATGAATCACGATTCTGTTTTGCCATGCCACCAATAAGCTTTTTCTATCAGTCGCCACAGAGCCCCCCTAGGTGGTACCATGATTTGAGGTGGTATAACATTTGATGAACGAACAGCTTCAGTCTACGTTTCTGGCAGTATCGCGGCACAACGATACGTCTCCGACATTGTGAGACCTATGCTACAGTCATATCTGGCAACCTGGCCTGGACTGCTTTTTCAACAGGATAATGCAAGGCTTCATACTGCACGGGTAACTATGAATAGTCTACAAGGTTTTGATATCCTACCCTGGCCAGCATATTCTCCGGATTCGTCGCCAATTGAGCATATCTGGGACATCATGGGTCGCCGATTAAGAGAACTCCGAATTCCAGCAAACCATGTTCAGTTACAAGCCGAATTGCATGCTGTGCTGAATACCGTCCCTCAGCACACCAGTGACCATCTTATTAGCGGGATGCCTCGTCGTATTCAATCCTGAATAGCTGCTCGCGGTGAGCTTATTCCATATTGATCTAGTGCCAATAAATTTCCATGCATTCATTTTCCAGGTATGATTTGTTGATCATTTGCACATCTCCATGTTACAATTATTTCTGTAAATTCCATAAGGATAAATCCATTTCTTCGTGGTGTTGCGATTTCACATTATGAGCAGTGTATAAAATGTTATAAATTCACCTGTAAAAACTACGTAAACAAGGGCATGAAAAATAGTGAATGGACAGAGGCAAATGTCTAAGTAGATGTGAATACAATGCAATGCAAAAACAAGATAATGATGATAATACGCTAATAAAATATACTACGGAAGTTATTTAAGTATATTCAGTTAATTTAAACTTATTAACTATAATATTTACTAAATATTTTGGATATTTATATAAATTACTGGTATTTTTTAGGTTATTAATGTGCAAAGCATGACATTTTTTATCTGATAATCTTTAGATTTAAATGAAAATCTTAACACTGCTAATAATAGAGGATTCATTAGGAATTAATTCCAAATTATACGGATAGAAATCCATAACTATGAAATTGTTGTTACTAAATAATAAATAAAACAGACCATCAACATATCTGTAAATTTTATAATCAGTAGATGTATATATATATATATATATATATATATATATATATATATATATATATATATATATAATATATATATATATATATATATATATATATATATATATATATATAATATATATATATATATATATATATATATATATATATATATATATACAGTCGAACCTCGATATGTCAAATTTGAAGGGAGTAGAAAAAAAATTCGAGATATCAAAAATTTAAAAGTTTTAAGGAATTCATAAAAAAATATATACATACTAGTTCTATACTTTGCACATTTAAAAAAAATCACCTACTTTATCGTGCCGACAGAGAATTGGGTATTACCCAAGAAAATGCTG